>CABFWB010001418.1:84382-117280 GCA_902151455.1 Timema bartmani
AACCACACTTGTACCAATACCACTGATAAAGCTAGAGAACCAAACGCCATCGTGAACATCGAACATCGGCCAACTGTGTTCGCTTGTGTGGATGAGACCAGAACGTCGTTGCGAACGCAATTATTTTGTTTGATACTTGCGACACGATCCGATCCACACGGAGCCAGTTTTGAGCCCGCGCATAAAAGGAATATTCAGAGCAATATTACGCATAGCGTAGACAGTTATCGAACTTTATTCTCTCCCTACAACCACCCCCATCCGCCCCCCCACACACACAGTATCATCAATCTTTGAGACCCACGGGGAAAATAAGCAGAGAATCAAACGTGGTGAGACGCTTGAAAGCTCGCGATGTGACGGCTTCGCGGAGCAGCCCGGCAACGGCCTGAGCAAAAGTTTTGGCGATCTCCACCGCGAACAAGAAACGGATTTCACGACAGCGTTTGGTTCACCAGTGTGTACTCCGCTTATTATCCATGACTCACGTGCTTAACGCGTTGGTTTGGATGGGACTCTATCTTCCACGCGATCATAGAAGCGATATGCCTATCAAATCACTGCGTCTAGTCGGTATTTCATCATCACATCAAAGAGAGCTACAGTTTGAGGATAAGACACGTCTGAATGTGCTCCGAACCAAACACCGTTGCGGGTAAGGAACACGTGAACGATGGAAATTAAAGGTCGCTTCAAATATCGCGATGGAACAAAGACTGGATCGGCCCTGATAGATACGATTCGAAGATATGATACAAGTGTGAACCCGGCTTTAGCATTTAGCTTGCTCCGAAAGCATCTTCTAGCCTTTCTAGCCAAGACGACTTTTATTACAATACACAGTGATGGCCGTTTGTGGTGAGGTCTTAGACAGGCATTTTAATTGATTTTCGTTGACGCTGAGGTTGAACTTTGAATTCAGTAAGAGTGTGTCGGGTGCAGTCTCCCACCTGTGGGTTTTACCACGCTTTTCACATTCTTTCTTAAGTCCAATACCAGTTCTGTATCTTTATCGTCCTCTTACTTACTTATTTAATAAGGTCATTAATAACCTTTGTATTGAATACAATAATTCACACTCTGTATAAACAATACAGATCTAAACTTGAACGTACTTTTTATAACATGAAACTAGAGAACCATTTTAAGGTGGGGATGTAGGAGACGTGAGAAAAGGTCAGTGCTTTGGCAGTTTTTTTCTCAAAACATTTTGGCAAAAATAAATAAATTATTGCTTCTTTAGAAAAATAAGAGTTTAATTTTCTTCACATGGTAATATCAACAGTTCTTAAATTTCTGTCAAGGATTTTTAGGGATTTAATGACAACGTTTTCTCTTAATTTAAAACATTTGTCATCTAATGCCTCAACGTTCATGACATATTCAACAACTGTTGAAGTCATCATATGAAGAGAATTAAACTCTATATTTATAATGAAGCAATATTTTACAAACAAGACGAGTTCTTACTATCATATTTTACAAACCTGGTTAAAATCCATGCTTTGCCACTGATTAAAAATAACAAATAAAAGGTAAACTCTTAGAAATAAATTTGTAAAAATTTGTATATTATTTTAATATGGACGGTTTAATTAATAACATTTTGATAAGAAATAGAATCAAAATTAAAGTTACAGTATTTCTTGTGCATTTATATAAACTATGCATAGTAAATGTTAGAAGTTAAATTAAAAAATATAATAATGTTAATAATAGTAAATCAATTAAATTATGTGATGTATGGTATAAAATAAATAAAAACATTGTATAAAATTGTATAAGTTATATATTTTTATAAATTGTTTCTTTGAAATTTTAACGGTTTGGGAAATTAGATTAAAACCAAAATTTTCTAACGTGGTTAAGTTTTCATTCCTTAACTTTAATATTGTTTTGTTTGGAAAATAAGTCTCACCATAATTACTAAAATACAAAGATAATATACATATATAATAATATCTGTCAGTGTTTATCGGTTATTGTAAATCTACCTGGTGGGTCAAATAGTTATCCAATAGGTATGCATATGGTTTACCTATATAATGAAGTAATTACAATGTTATAAATTTTAATAATTTTTTATTCCCTTTCAGCCACAATAGCGTGGATGCAGTTGTCAGTTTCATATCAAGTTTGTCTGGAGTCGTTACTAAAAGCGAACAAGCGGATAAGGTAATGTAGAAACTAGTATATTACAGCACTCATATGAAAAACATAAGCTTATACTCTAGTGCAATTTATCGTCAAAATGATCTAAGCTCTCGTATCTAAGATAACAATAATCGAAAGCATGACATTTTTAGCTATCTGAATTTCAGACGTAAATCTGAATTCTCTTAACTTTCATATCTTCTAATCAATCACTTAACTATAATGTAAAATAAGTATTTAAGATAAATAGATGCAAAGTTAATAATGTAATGAAATTCACACTTGGTACTGATTATGTGTCAGTCACATAATTATTATATTACCCAAATTTTTAATGTAAATTGAAAACCGAACACTAGATTCTTGCCCGGTATTTTTTGATTTGCGCCAGTGCTCTACCACTGAGATATACAGGTATATCCTTTGCCATTATCATATACTTTGCCTTTTTAAATTGACTAGTGATGTATGATTTGAACTCATCTCAGAGGAAGAATGTGATATAAGCCATAAGTCCGGTGTTTAATTCCCATACAAAGATCTTATATTTCAATTGATTTATGCACGGTTTAATTAATCTATTTTATAAATAAATAAAACTTCTTCTAATATTTAATGTCTTATTATTTACTATCCATTATTTTGTGGTACTTTAAATATGTTACTGAATTTATTAAAAAATATATATATTTAATCTAAAATAAATACGTACTTATCTTAGCTAAAATCATTCATATTAAGGCCCTAAGCTTGTATTAGTTATGTTGCACAAAAAGTTACGAGAGATTCAGAGCTAACTACAAATTTCAGTTTCAGACGCGAGTAAATTGTGTTAAAGAGTGCCGCTTTGGTAAGCGAGGAACTGCCACGCTGACGTTCATCTCCAGCGCAATATTTAATTCTAGAATGCGTTGTTTAAAAATATGGTTCACGTCAAAATATTCCAAAAGAGCTCGTTTTTCTTAACAGCTCTATTAGATATTTGAATATTAGCAATGAGCTTTCTTCTTTACCTTGAGAAAAAGAATTTTCATAGTTTTATTTCCTCTCTTTCTTATTGACATAAAATATGGTAACTGTAGTTGAAATGCAAACGGGAATATCATCTTAGACATAATAGAGAAATAGTTCCAGAAAACGACATGACCCGTGTGGCTTGACAGTAATTGATATTTTTCTCTCTGACTGAGGCGGTCGTTTGATAAAATCTAGATTATACTAATTAAGTATAAATATATATATATATATACACATTTTTATTGACACCAATAATTATTAAAAAAAATCTCTTTGAGCTAAAATCTTTTCACGAATTATTCTAGCTGAAGCAGTTCATAGAAGATAACCAAGACGCTTTAGGTTCTTCTGCTGTGACGTCAGCGACGAACACACTTGTGTCTGCGGAGAGAAACCTCGCATGGCTTGACGCGCACGCGCAGACCATAGCAGCCTGGATCAACGCTACCGACACTACAACAGTGGCACCTGGTGGCGGCGGCGGTGGCGCTCCGTCGAGCTATTCCAGTACTACTGTTCTTCTTATGCTCCTTCTCAGCACCGTATCATGTTGGATTGGAAGGTTTTAGCCAGGGTCGTACCTAGAAAGGTATTTGATGGAAGAGGTGGGATCTCTCCTCTACCTTTTGTGGCTCGTAAGGAAGACCGTCTAAAGGATATAATTACGAATAATTTTTAAATTAAATTCTTATTGAAAGAACTTTACCGAAAACTTTTTAAAAACATATTTGGAGTTTTAGGTATTATTTAATTTAATAAAACTCAAATAAGCTACCAGCCTAGGTATCGAGATTAATTACAAAAATATAATAGCTAATAATATTTGGTACGACCTTGGTTTTAGTGGTTCTAACATTGTTTTAGAAGGAATAACCGTTAGTAAATGGAACAATAACGTGGTTGTTACAGCTCTTTAACATAACAAGGTTGTAAACTATTGTCATAAACATACCAAGCTACGATATAGCATAGTGGTTATCTGTATGGGGAGTATTTTATGAAGCAATAACCAATGAAAATACAAATAAAACATAGAGCAAGTGTTATGAGAGAGATAAACTGAGTTAATATGTTGTTAGATTTTTACTGACTCAATATCATGCAAAATGATCTGTTTGAAAATACTTTTAAAATTATACCTGTCCATTGTAAATAAATCCAGGCTTCTTGATTTAGCTTGACATTAATTCTGTATGCAGGATTTCATGAATAACCCACACGTTTATTTACTGGCTCTTTAAAACCATTGGAAATTGTATTAACCTCCAGGCTTCTGGTTTATTTTATATATAAAATTAGCACTCATGTAGTTGTTATTGTCTTATTGATTAATCTCAGCCTAAAATATTTCTTTACTGATTTTGTGCTCCTTGATTGGATTGAAATTAATGTGAAGAATACATTAATACATAGACCTACACATATAATCAAATTTAAATATAACAGAAAATAAATTATATTTATTTTTCTTTAATTAAATTATGTGTGTTCAAGGATAAAAATGCATACTAATTTTCTTCCCTTGACCAATAATAGGCAGTTAAACTAACTGTAGTTATTACGAGATGTGAGACCAATTCAAGTAGAGTTAGGAGATTAAGATGTATTAGTAGGTGATAAAAATAAACTCAGATGTGGGTTCAAATATTATCACAAATATGTTTTCCATGATTTTTAAAGCACACTCATACCCACGCAATTAAAAGTTTTAATAAATCTGTGATGTCTTTATAAATAATTATCTACCCACTCAACAAAAAAAAGTTTCCTTAAATGTAATATCCTATGATGATAAAAATATCCAATATAGTGTATTAAATATTAATAAATTAACTATGTTAATTCCAAAGATAATAAAAAAATAATTAAAATTTCAATTCCTTTTATTATAGTGTTGACCAACAGTTGTGAGACATATGATAATAATAGTATTAATAATAAAATAATAATACTATTATTATAATAATAATTGTTATTATTATTATGTTTTTAATATTAATTTTGGTTATGCATAAGGAATTATTAATTTTTACTATTTGGAAATATTAGTAAAATACAAGTAATGAAAAAAAGCCTTTTACATTCTCAAATACGTCAGATAAATATTTCAAAGTAAATTAATTATATGAGAATAGCTCTGAAAAATATAAACATACTAAATAAGGTTACACATTAATTATTAGTAGTTTTGTTTTTATCTTTATTACAGTTTTAAGATCTCTCTTTTGATTTCAAGTTTAAATATCTCTTCTAATTTCTCTTTACATTTGAAGTAGAGATTTTTACTTGGTGATCAATTTAAAGAGAGAACCAATTAAAGCTAGGCTATATCCAAAAGAACGAAGTTTCAAGGTGTCATCTAACGAAATATTTCAGCATTTAAAAAATACTTTAGGTATTCGATCGATTCCTTATAGATTTAAATTCAAACAATTTTTTTATGAGCTAATAAACAGTCATATCGAAACGGTTAACCATATTGAAGAATTATGAGCATACATCGTTCAGCCCCAGATCAAAGCATATTCCTGCCAAATTGTTGTTAATATTGGTCCGAGCATTTGACAGTTATCACTCAACAAAGATCCGGACAGACAGACGGACAGACAAAGTGCCAAATTCTCCAGTTAAAACTGGGCCTCACTTGACTTGGTCAGTTAAATATTGATACATAATAAGTTGTTTCTTCAGGTGTGAATAATTTTATAATCACTTTTTATAGTAAAAGAACATTTATCACTGACACAATGATACGTCGTTTCAATTTAATTAAAGTTAATAATCAAATTAATTTTTTGGGGGGATTAGTAATACATTAGGAGCATTATATTTTACTGTTGACAGTTATCTTTCATGTGGATAGTGTGTGATATATTATTCCGCGCTGTATCTAGCTGATTCCCAAGTTTCACTCTTTGAGCGAGTTGTACCCCGAATAGGGGACAGATACAATCTTACTTTCACCTAAGTTGCATCTGAGGGAGTTTCTACCAAAGTGACATCACACATGTTCTGGCAGTAACATGGAGGAAATATTACGGTGACATCTAAGTGACGATACTCAGGTGTGACTCAAAGAAAACTGGAATGATTAATCAGCAATTCATTTAGTAATAGACTTTTTATATTTAGTAATTTAGTGCTACCCTCTGATGATGAAAATGCCTTTGCCTTATTGAATTGAGTCAATGTTATTAGATACCATAATTATGATCGTGGTAAAAGACGCTTTCGGATACATCCTTTTTAGGGAGCAAGGGTAAAAAAAAACTTGGTGCTTTCAATGTTTAAAAAAAATTAAATATTCATTCAGTAAAAATTTCAGTCGTTTTACAGAATGAGTAAAGAAACATTTTATTTATTGCCAAGAAAAATAGATTTTAAAGCAAGATACAAGCTTTAGGCTGTATTTGTCACCTGTAGAACGTTTTATTTAAACTTTAAAAAAATCAGTTTATTAAATGCACTAGCATGTCTATAACATGTGACAAAAAAATTAAGCATGCAGCAATCGTCTGACACTGATGTGGCGTTTCAAGTCACCAATATGTCGTTCCACTTCAATGGGTGGTGTCTAATATGTTTATATTGGTTTAACCTGAATATGCATGCTGGATGCCAGACCACACATCAGATCATATGTCACGTTATATTGTAGGGTTCTTTCCCTAAAAAATAAAAATTATATTGGAAGAACGGTTACAAGTATGTTCGGAATGATTCATAGAATTATAATTCAGTCAAATGTCACCCAAAAATATATAACCTAACAAGAAAACATCAGACAGAATTCAAATATAGGTAGGTGAGACGTGGTTGTATGCAATTTGGTATCTATCCCTTTCTCGGTTTGTTCTAGTGGTTGCAGGACGTAAATCAGTAGCTACCTTTCACATCTAATGATACCAAGATAATTTTCAGGACGCAAATAGATTTTACAGATAATAATTATTCCTTGCTGAGAGTTAGCATCTTTATTTTGTAAATTAAAATGTCTCATTAATATAAAAATTGATTACAAGTGCATAATCTAGATAACACTATAGTCATCAATTACTTCCCAAATTTACCATAGTAACCATTTAAAATAAACTAGTAACCAAAGTCATTAAATTTATTATCATTAAAATAATTACTAACAACAAAACTGGAACTAGATCTTTATTTAAAATCATTGCAGCCTTCTATAAAATACTTCTTTATATAAAAAAATAAGAAGGGTTTATGAAAGAAGGAATTAAACTCTAAGCTCGTAATTCTCAGAAGGAAATCCAAAACTCTATTACAACGTTTTGTAAAGTTGTGGGTTGTGGACTAGTAGGGGGAGGAGAGGGAATGTAAGGGGAGACACTCCAAGATTTATTACACAGATAGAATTTAATAATTTGGACAAAAATATAAATCTAGAACAGACAGGAATTATAAAATGGAAAAGGATTAGTTTGGAATACCTCGTAAGCTAGAGATGTTTTGCATTGTATTAATAAATATGATGAATTTAACGTAAACTTTCTAAACATTATATATATATTAAGAATTAATAGCCAGAGCTATTATTTATGCTTATTAGTGGGGATTACTCCACCTAGATATCATATTCTGAAAATTGAAAAATGACACCTGGACCCGGGAGGTCCCGGGTTCGATTCCCGTGTCCAGGTGTCATTTTTCAATTTTCAGAATATTATATATATACTTAATACATTAGATAGGCATATTATGAGAGGGTAGGGTTTTATATAAAGGATTAAGTATATATTATTAAGTATAATATATAGTTAATCCTTAACATAAAACCCTACCCTCTCATTCACAATTTTAATGTTGTTTATTTTCAAATATATAAATCCAACACTTTATATTTAGCAGTAGCACCTCTACCTACTGAACCAGGGATCCTGAGATATATTCCCAACCTGGTCTGAAATGCATTTTTAGCTATCTATCGGCCAGGATAAGGGGACTGGAGGGTGTGTTTGTACTAGATCTAGTTTAGGAGCTGTACTGAAATAATCTGTGATTCAGACATTACACCTTTTTTCTATCATCGCGTCTTATTGACATCATAGACCATGGGACCACCAAAGCCGGTAAGACAGAAAATAATACATTACTTAAAGTACCTGGTGTCAATGCAGAATATCTAAGGCCAACCTTTTAACCACTCGGTAACTTCGTTGTGGATTGTTGGATCCAATACGTTATTATAATACGCAATTTTATAGAATGATGTCATCATTAGTTTAAGTAATATATTATAATTCTATTATTAGCAGAAAACCGTTCTGCATATGATTTTACTTGCCCAGTGATATGTTGTAATATTGAACGATAAACAATTATCTTAATACGCCACCCAGATATTTGTTTTATTAAATAAAAATAATAATAATAATATTGCGCGTCTGGACTACATCATTCGCAGCCCAGTAGTGGAAAGGTTAGCCAGTACTAATGTAACTTTGTCCAGGGAACGCCCTAATTTACTAGTCTTACTTCCTTTCCGTGGAGGCTCTTTCCATGTCCCGATGAGATGATGATGATGATAGTGAGTATGAGGTTTTGGATGGAACCAGTAGAAAAAAAACCTACTTAAGAATAACTAACCAAACCCTGGTGACTATTTGGTTAATTCTCATTTCGGGAAAAATACTCAAGGTCCAGCCGGGATATGAACCCGGGAACCCTAGGCTCTTAACTAGGTGCACTGACAACTAAACCACGGGGCCTGTTATTGATTACTATCAAGTGTCATAGTTGTGCATTAGGGGGATAAATTATTTAGCATGAAAGAATAGAATGAGAGTTTGAATATAATAATAGGTTTTTTGTAGAAATAACCTTTAGAAA
Organism: Timema bartmani; assembly: GCA_902151455.1. Lineage (NCBI taxonomy): Eukaryota > Metazoa > Arthropoda > Insecta > Phasmatodea > Timematidae > Timema > Timema bartmani. Next base: position 93,404 of record CABFWB010001418.1, read on the forward strand.
CCCACTTCGGTGGCTGCCCGGTATAAGGCATCACTCTCGCAGTAGACTAGTCTCTCAATGATGAGGACACCGAGGTTTGAATCTCGTTCGGGCGTACTGAGGGTGGTTTTTCCACAATGGTTTTACACTCTCCATTAACGCAAATGGGGGTATAATTCATCTAAATATAGCCTTTCCAATACCTATAACATTAGCATAATTAGTACATAAGCGTATAACCCGAATGGGTAGTAAGACATGGGTACTAAAAAAACCTTTTAGAAAATACTAATACTATTTTTACAGTTAATGTTGACAGCATTTTGCCATATTATTAGAATTTACTTAAAAGTATTGATATTTTCCATAAATAGTAATGGACTTAGAGGACATGTTTTGAAATATAAATATATTAAAAACTATTATTTATTAATCTACGTAACTGTCAAATAGTTTCTTCCTCTCATAAACAGGCAATACAAATATTTCTGTTGTGGATCTGGAATTACAAGAACTTAATTAGGATTAACAATTAAAACAGACTAATCCTAGAGTCTGGTATCAAACCCAAAATATACTCATTTGGAAAAAATACTTAATTTGAAAATGAATACAATATTTTTCTCAAACAAATAAGTTTATTTTATCTAAGCACAACGTAGTGCGTAGGCTACTATAAAGCACTTTACTGTGGTCCTTAAGACGGCTTTGTTGACGTATAATCGAGATTTAAAAAAGATTACATCCTTTATGAAGGCGCACAAGGAATCCACCAACAGAAAAACCCGCATTAAAATATATTTTAGAATAAATAAATCCCGTTTCAAATGTACTGTACTGTACAGCTATTGTATTTAATTTAGATTAAACAAAGTTAATAAACTATGTTGCATTAATAATATTAATTTAGTATTAGTTTATAACCATAATATATATTTGAAAATGATTAAAATCCCAAATAATCAAAATGAAGAGTAATAAAAACTACCGGCATTTTTAGTGTAATTTTTTTCCTGGTAATATATCAGGATATCTTAATAACTAACATATAAGTTAATATATTATTATTTGACCATTGTTTGGTATGTTTAACATAACTTTAATAGAGCTATGTTTGGTTAATATAATGTGGTTATGTGAGTAAAAAATTTGATCTATAGCCGTTTAATTTTTTTACATTAATTTTGAGCTTTCCTTGCATACCTGCCATAATTTGTGTTCCGTACTCAATTTCTCATCAATAGCTCTAAGGGAGTACAGACGATGATATTAGAATTTTATAGAAAATTTACACGCACTTGCGTGATGAAATAATGGGAAATGACTTAGATAAAAACCCTCCTGACTGGGATTCATACACCAATCTCCACGCAATTGGAAATCCAGTCCAACATAAGAGTAACACGTTATTCCATGCAAACTTACCGACGAATCTTTGCTAATAGCATACTAAATTTGGCAAGGGTAAATCAATGATTTCGGTTTATTTTTATTGACAAATACGGCAAACTAAATTCTTCTCAGCCCTGGTTTTGGTAATTTTAGCTGCACAAACTAAATGTGCCTGATATAAATTTAGCCAGCCATATGAGATGAGAATGAGTGGAACAAATTTAATCAATATAGCTAAATCTCATCAAAATCTGTTGGCACTAGGTCTAAGGCATAAAGTTCCTATGTTATGGTTTGCTGGTTATGGGGAGGTCGGTGTTTAAATCCAAGCTTGTGTACTGAGGGTGGTTTTCTTTAAGTTATTTTATATTTTATTTATGCATTTACTTGAAAAAATATACCATACTCATCTCTATTGTATTAATGAAATTATATTCAGTTGTGTTTCAACATGGAAATTAGTTCGAGTATCGCCATGTTCAAGGAAGCTTTCAACAAGAAGAGGTTACCGCTGACCAGTAAGTTGAGTTTGGAACTGTGGAAGAAACTGATAAAATGCTGCATTTGGAGCATCGCGCTGTAAGGAGCAGAATCTTAGGCTCTTAGAAAGATGAAGAAGAAAAACTTGGAGGATTCTGAAATGTGGCGTTGGAGGGGACTTGAGAATATCAGGTGGACATACATGGTGACAAATTAAGACGTCCTAAGAAGAGTGGGTGAGAAGTGAACCATTTTGGTTGTGATTCTTCTGCTCAAAGCAAACTGGATCCAACACATCCTTAGGAGGAACTGTATTCTATAGGACGTAATAGATGTAAAGGGTGAGGGAAAGAGGAGCTTAGGAAGGAGGACGATTAAAATATTAGATGACTTGAAGGAAAAAAGAAAATTCTGGAAGGTGAAGGAGGAGGAGGCAGAGGACAGAGTGCATTGGCGGTCTAAGTCCATTGATTAAAGGAATTGACTGCCGTAAGATAGAACACATACTACTACTAATAATAATAATATTAAACGGTTACAGGACGTGATTAAAAATAATCCTGGTCCTCCCTCAACATATTTCAGCGGCCGCAATCCCTAAGTTATTTGAACTTGGTACATTCTTAGTCCCAAAATGGTGGACCAACGGAATGTCAACAATATAAAAAGGAATAATTCTTGTGAAAATATAATATGTTTGCAAATTTGTTAATGACTCTTCAATTAGTTCAAATAATATAAGTGGTGTAACACATATTAATAATCACACACCCACCTTAGTAGCCGAAGGGTCTAAGGCGTTAAAATCATGTTAGTCTGACCTGCTGAAGACGGGAATATCGGGGTTCAAATCCAAGTCAGGTCTAATGAGGGTGGTTTTTCCTCCTTCCACGCAAATGTGGGTTGATTAAATCTAAATACTTCCTTCTTCATCCCTACCTCATTAGAGTAGTTATATATACGCAATGCGCTTAGCCTGAACAGGTAGTAAGAAGCAGTGATAAAAAATACTTACAGGGATAAGTTACTCACAACGAGAGATAACACAACCAGACACAATATACATGATTGTCACATTAGTCTTGGATGGGAACTATTAATTGTGTTGACATAACTACTAAACAGTCACAATATTGTATACATCTTAATGACCTGAACTTTACTTTAAGGAAATAAAAAAAACTATTTGTCAGTGCTAAGAAATACATAATATGTATAGACATAATATATAAATGGATTGAACAATTATATATATCATATATTATATAAGTAAAAGTGAATATTGTTTAATCCATCAAATATATACTCAATATCTTATGCAATATAGATTTTTATCAGCTTTCCAAAAAGATAATAAGACCTTTGACGTATTAAGATTTATTGGTATAACGTATATCTGACTTAATTAAACGTTTAAGTAACATGTAGGCTAAACAAATTGTTATTTGCGTCAATGATATTTTATATGACAATTTTTATTGGAGTTTAAGGCATGGTAATAAAGAGGACTATTAGCAATCTTTATATTAGTTACATTTTTAGTATTTTGTGTTTTTCAGTTTTGTCCGTCTAAATAGATCAACATACTATAGTTAAAGTTTTTTTTACCTTTATTAAACATTTGCCAACTATGTTAATGTTTTACCATTTTGGTTAAATTATTTTGATTAATCAAAGCATTATAAAAGGAACTCTCAAACAGAAATATTAAGTGAAATAAAATAATATTTCTGTTATCACTTCCGAATTGACATGTACGAAGATAAATCATTTAAATTTTTGATATTATCAGCGGTGAGTAACGTAAAATTGCAACTAATCTCTTGAAATATAACGTGATTTTTCTAGTTATCAAACCTGATTATAAATAATAAAAGGCTATAAATTATGTAAGTCTTGTTATCTTTAACTTTTTCCCTAAATAGTAATAGGACTTACACCTAAGCAGAAATCCTTATTAAATCCAGCTTGAAATACATTAAGGCAAGTACATTGTTATATAGTTTAATATTGAATTTGGTTCCTTATTTCTTGTCTAAACCAATTTTATTTCACATTTAATATGACGTATTACAATATCGTAGCATTAAGAATACACTATCTTGATCAATAACTTATTTATATTTTAAAAAAAATCAACTGATCAATATATTTACGTACACACATGACTATTACTTTAATTATTCCTTTATATTTAGATACTATTCAAACATTCATTAACTTGCCTTGATATTTTTAAAAGAAACACATTTATTTATATAGTTTATTTGATTAATATATAAAAATATACTGCTTTTCTCAGTTGTGGGTGGTATCTTATATAGTTTATTTGATTAATATATAAAATATATTGCTTTTCCCAGTTGGGGGTGGTATTTAGAATTTAACAAAGCTATTATTATTTTGTCTAAGCTCTAATTATAACTAAAATGCAATATTATAAATCAATTTTAAAATATTCAACTCATATTAAATTAACTAAGATTAATTAAAATGTAATATTATAAATTAATTTTAAAATATTCAACTCATATTCTTATTATTATTATATGTTTTTGAAAATTTCACAAGCTTTTTAATATGTTTATGTATTTAGTAGTAATGGTACCCTAAAATCCCTTGAATCATCAAATCTTTGATTCATAGAGGATTTTTTAGATTCAAGTTTTGAAGAAGATTTGAAAGTATATTTAATTTTTTTTAATTTTGATTTTAAATTTTGATTTTTAATTTATTTTACATCTATAATAATACGTATTGGTGATTCATTAGCAACATAACTTTCAAATAAACTTAACCATATCCCAGATCAATAATTTAACACTTAAGTGTATTCCTGTATTATAAGAAACATGGTATCTTATATTACATGAAGAAAAGTAATTTAGGGTGTTTGAAAATAAAGTGCTTGGTAAGATATTTGTTTCAAAAAAGGGTGAAGATACTGGAGAGTGAAGGAAGTTACATAATAATTATGAGTTACATACCTTGTACCCATCACAACACGTTGTTAGGATAATAAAGTCTCGTAGATTACTGTGGGTAGGACATGCAGCGCGAATGGAAGAAACTAGAACCTTGTTCGGGGTACTAACTCGTGATGTCAATTAAAAGAGACTATTGATATGATAAGAACCTAGACGCAGATGGGAGGATAAAATTAGAATGGACCTGGAATAAATATGGTGTAATGAGTTCGACTGAATGGAACAAGCTCAAGATAGGTATAGGTGGTGCACTTTTGTAAGTGCAGCAATGGACTTACGAGTTCCTAGTGCCATAGCTTAAGTTAGTAAATGTATTATATAAAAAAAATTACTACCTCTCTTTTATATTACTATATTATGATTTTATTTCCTCTTATATTCATCAGTTTCTTCAAGTTTCTTACTCTGCCAACAATTTGAGACGTGGATTTCGTAGATAAAGTTAACACTTGGTTTATTTAAAATAGTTAATTAAAACCAACTGTTGATTTTAGTTAAAATATTGTATTTTAAAACAGTTTGTAAAAGTTATTTAAACCTCAATAGTCATTTAAATTTAAATATTTCTACTCAACATAGTAAACCATCAAAAAATTTAATAAATTATATTTTTTATTTACTAGATAACCTCGAAGACGTCATGACGGAAAGTCGGAGTACCAAAAGTTACCTGAAGATCCCTTTGGTACTAAGAACGATTCTACTGGGGGTAATAGCTGCTGTGCGTTGTCAACTCTCAGTAGATGGATACTTCGAGGACGAGCATATAGAATACTTTGAGACTAGTGTCAGAAGACCGACGGAATACCGGCTGCCCGGGAACATTCTACCGCTTCACTACAACATCAGTCTGATCCCCGACTTGGACAGCGAGAACTTCACCTTTAATGGTGAAATTACCATCCGGTTCAAAGGAGTCAAAGACACCACGACCATTGTGCTACATATGAATGACACCGTTGTCGACGAGGACTCAATGGTTATAAGGGATCTAAAGAGTAATCTTACCATCAGTATGATTTTCACGGAGTACAACGAGGATAATCATTTCTACACTATACATCCCGGAGGTTTCATATATGCTGACAAGGAATATGAATTATCTTTCAAATACGAAGGAAATCTACGAGATGATATGCAAGGATTCTTTAGGTCCTCTTACGTTACAAATGATGGAGAAACCAGGTAAATAGAGATGATAAATAAATAAATAAATGTTAAGACACAATCGCACATATTTTCTAGTATAGTGTATTAAATATGATTGGTGACAAAATCTTCAAAAATCAGTCATCATAAAACTACCTTCAATAGAATTTACTTAAAAAAACCCATCTAATGTGTCCACTCCACCCAACTCGTAGGCTTACTTGTCAGGATGGTTTATTGGGATGGGTAGGCGGTGGCAAATATTTGTTGGGCTAATTTTGATCTTGTTTATTGAAATAGATTAGTTACCAAACGAGTGTTTAATGTGATATAGATTTTATAACAAGTTGAAAGAGTTTGGTAAAAGGTCCTTGTTCTGTCAATATCCCTACTCAGTAGTTCTGTGCCCTGACCTATTATAGGTGTTATAGCTCTGACGCGTCAAACACACGGCCGCCCAGCTATGTGCGGTTGTTATATAAGTCAGATTTTCAATACGGTTCGGGGATTCCTCCTCCATACTGAGGCTCAAGCTGTAGGATATTCTCCTCATAAGTTACTGTAACTCGGTAGCTGAGTTTATAAAGCACTTCGTAAAAGCCTCCTAACAACTGGCGTCCTTCACAGCTCCCCTTTTTGAAAAAGGTTTAAAGAATACTGCAATATATCACCAGAATAAGGGTAGTTCCCCTGAGTTATCTTTTTTTTTTAAATCTCTAAAATAAATAAATAATATCTTGTCAAAAACTCCACAGGTTAATATTTTAAACAAAAATAATGGAGTTGAAATCTAAGAGTATTGTTAACGTTTTTTTTAGCATCGCGACTTACTACCCATTCAGGATTTACGCTAGTCTTATTTTCATAGCTTGAAGAATATTAAAAAAGGTTTACAGGAATTATTAATTTAATATTTAAAAAATTTAACTCAATAATAATATTATGTATATCGAAGAGTAAAGATTTTGTGCAAGGTCCGAGTTGTAGTGTACCAGTACATGATCAATTGGATCTGTTGTTTGGTAGATGTTGATAACATTGGAGTCCGGATGTTAATATCAAACGTTTATTTTATGTAGTGAGATAACTATGTTTTGCATATTTAATTTATTTAAAAACATTGTTATTGTCTTTGAATGATGAATATTTTTATTATGTTCTGAGCTATACATATTTAATTAATAGTAATTACGTTAATGATTATATTATTTCATTATGTATTTAAAAGATGGCTTGAACTGTTACAAACTTCACCGATAGAATGCGTGAGTGTGTCTATTTTCATTTTCCTTCGAGGAGATTAATTCCAAGGCTGATAAAACACATGGTCAAGACACACAATGAAATTATTTTCATTTAAATGCCAAACGGTTAGAATCTTTAGTAAGATTTTGAGAGAGAGGAACTTTTATAAAATACAAACTTTCTTTTTTACTTTATTATTGGTATAATTTCTTTGGCATGAATATTTACTATAAAAAGCGACTCTTGCTTATCCCAAGATATTACGGATACATAAATGAACATTGATTTAGTCACTTTTATAGCTGTCAAATAAAGTTATTTTATATCAAAATTTGGCTTTACTTAGCTTTAGAAAGATTTGCTTTAAAATGCCTGGAAAAACCAGTGGATTGATTTTGTAGATAAGTCATTTTTTAGCACCACATCTTACTACCCGTTTGAGTTATGCACTTATGTACTAATTACTCTAATGTTTTGAGGGATGAGGAGGGTTATATTAATAGAAAGTGTACCCAAATTTTCATGGGGGGAGATTGGAAAACCATTTTGGGGGAGAAAAAAACAGTATTCCCGACCAAGACTCGAACATCGATCTCCACGTCATCTGCAGTCTAGTCTACTGCAAGAGTGGCTCGTTTGACCACGCGGTCACCAAAGTGGTTTAGATCAGTATTATTGAAGATCAAATGAATCATTGCATATTGCGATGGATGAGAATATAGATAGCTTAGCGTTATGCGTGATAAGTAACAGTCATACCAAGGCTTAAATCACCATTAACCTATCTCATAGGCTAAGCCAGAGTTGAACCATGCAAGTTGAGCGTACTACCTCTCGTAGTAGACTAAAATGCATTTTTAAAATTACCGTTCTGCTTTATACCAATACTATGTATGTAACAGTCATAATATGAAACGACTTTTAAATATAGTAATGGTAATAATAAATATGGGGCTCCTTCAAATTAAGTACAGTTATTAAGTCAGATTAAAAACAGATCTTTATTACATTAGCTTATAGGCTTGGCTACGAGATGAATCAGCACACATTGTTCTTGATTAATCTATTAAAATTAGTATAAAAAGTGGATGGCTTAATATTTTTTATGTAGTTCAACAACTGACAAGGAACATAGTTTGAACGGAAACCACTATAATTCTCAAGGAACGCTGAAAAAAATTATAAAATTGGGAAGAGAGCTTAGAAATATAAACAAATGAGTGATTTCGTGAACAAACTAGTTTTTTTGAAGTATATATTGTGTGGGCGTACTACCGTCTAAAGGAAATAGTTTTGTGGGCTTAATTTGTAAATAAGTGCATCTCCTTTCATTTTAGTTCAAACCATTAGTACGTATTCCATAAATTTTATATTGAATGGTTGATGAATCTATTAAATTTTTTCGGTGAAAATAAAAGTTAACAAAAATGTATGTCAGCAAAAATAAATTACTGACAATATTTTGGACACAATTAATTATATCGATAAGTGATTCGCTGGCCAATGAATATCTTCTGCCTAAAAATGTGTTACCAACCCACTATGATTTAAAGCTGATCCCCTATTTGGACAACGACAACTTTACCTTTGACGGGGAAGTAAGAATCCAAGTGATAGTTGAATTTGAAACAAACGTCATAACGATCCATCAGAATGACACGATCATAGAAGAAACCTCCGTAACTGATTTATCGAGCGGCCAAATCGTACCGGTAACAAACGAGACCTACGAACCGCTGTACCATTTTCATAATATATATCTACAAAATAATTTGACGGTTGGACAGGAATATGAAATCTACATCAAGTATAAAGGTTATCTTCGAGATGATATGCAAGGGCTTTTCAAGAGCTATTACAAAACAAGCGATGGCCAAACCAGGTAATGTTCTAACATCTTCGATAAACACAATTTAGAAATATTAATTATCTAAATATTATTTACATTTATTGGTGAATGTATGGACACTGCTATGAAAAGGCTATTTAAGTCATTATCATGTTGTTGATATATCTAAAATCGTCTTGAGCTGCCAATTTTTACAGTAACCCTAAGACTTCTAAAATATTGCTGGGCTACACTACAAGTTCTGTAATTTGAAAAAATAAGAAATATAACTTTGGTGATTTTTCACCTGAGTATAGCTAGTTAGCTCTATATTAGAGTATATATTTTATTAAAGAAAGATATACATAATTTATATTCAATATATATCTGTTAGCTTAATACTAAAGTGCATAGGCCTATTCTTGTCAGATTCAATATCGACCTATTATATGGATCTAAATTGACAAATGAGATTTTTAATAGAAATGTGATTAAGTAAAGACGTGCAGCCGCTATTAAAATTACAACATTTTTGACCGAAAGTGGAAAAAGTCTCACTCTCTCCCCGCTTCCAAACCAACTCCAGACGCATCTCCAGAACCACTGAGGCTATGGGGCCCATCTTTGGGTAGTGGGTACCCCTTGGGCACCTACCCGAAAAATTTACCCAACACTCTCCACCCTCCCCCCCCCCTCCAACCCTAGAAAGATCTCTGGAATCACTGGGCCTATGGGGCACATCTTCGGGTAGGGGGTACCCCTTGACACATTATTCAAAAAAATTCCCATCCCCAGACCCCCTTCCACCAAATGCATCTAAGAAAAAATTCCCTTGATCCTTTCCAAACCCCTTTTCCATGTTTTTTTTCTTCTATTTTTACCTTAGTATTACGTAATTTGCGTACGGGTTTGCTAGTATATTTAATTAAACACATATATTGCTCAAATTTGAATACATTGCATTTATTTGTATCATTTATTTATCTATATTTATGGGAGGTTTCTAATAGATGAGGGGTCTTAAGGTAAAGTCCTTGCCTCAGGACCAGATTTAGTGAGTTCAAACCCAGCCGAGTCCGACAATTTGTAGCACAGCTTCCTTCGAAGGAAAAGTAAAGTAGTCAGTTCCATGTCGATTGTGGCATGTAAAAGAACAATGAAAGTTATGTGAAAATATCTTTCCGGCAATATATTTAGTCTTTTTCTTACTCGCTCATAGAAATACAAAGCGGCAAGCAACATGTAACTACCGAACTTTCAGAACTTCCCTAGGACATGTGCTTTCTTCCAGATGGCACGGGTCAGCACTTACCGGCCAAAAGGCAGAGTGCATGCATGCCCAGGATTTGAATGGTTAGGAAGCACACCAGAACCAATCCTAATGCTGAATGCTCAATTTTTATCTAATAGATGGATGGCAGCTACCCACTTCCAACCTTGTCGGGCAAGAAGAGCATTCCCTTGCTTTGACGAACCGGCGCTGAAGGCGACTTTCAGCATCAATATAGCAAGAACGGAAGATCGACATGCCCTCTCCAATATGCCCGTCACCAGTGTTTCAGAGCCCGAGTAAGTACCCGCGTGTTTAGGTGGGAGACCAGCTAGCACACTGGAATTTGACTAAAGAGGTTATATATATATAACGTAAATACAAACAAGTACAGTTAAAAAATATATTGGCGGCAGCATGAACACCAATCTTTATGTCAACGCTTGCTGTGTTTCTGATAGTTATTAATCAGGCTACAATCTCGTCTGTACGTCTTTCACACACTCATTTTGATTGATGAATTACACAGATCACGTGTTGACTGTTGATAACATTGATAGAGCTATTTAATACCAAAGCATCCGAGTTTAATTCTTGTGACCAGGTGTTCATTTTAACTTAAATTTAAATTAATACACTAGATGTATTTATTCTAGATTATTTTGTATAATTATATTATCTTCAAAACCATCTTTGTTTGAACGACGTTGCAGTTAATTAAAATCCACTTTCTCAATTTTGTATCCATAGGTAGTCCTTTTTACGTCACTGGTGGCCAGAACTGGCTTAGTACCATTTTTATTTATTTAATTTAAATAGTCGAATATATTTTTGAAATGAACAGGTGTAATAACATAACATCTTCAGTCATACCCGTACTTCCTGTATATCTATATCTATATCTATAGATATTACATATTTTTAGTGCTACTTAAGAGCTTATTTCCACGAACGTATTTAGCAGCGTTGCTGTCGTGCTGCCAATATTAAACCCATGTTTTCTTCTAAGCTTTCAGTAATAAAACCATATTTTCTGCCATTTTGACCCCTCCCACCCTTCTCTTACGTCCTTCTAACAGGAATTAATTTTTTTTTATGCATTATATGAATTGCTGGTGGTTATTAACGAGACTTGTAAATTNTTCTTACGTCCTTCTAACAGGAATTAATTTTTTTTATGCATTATATGAATTGCTGGTGGTTATTAACGAGACTTGTAAATTAATGGTGCGAAATAATTCACAATAATTCGAAATAAACATTGTTGTTGTACATTAAATATAAATTTATTGTTTTAAACTGGTAAAAATTAAAAATCTATAGCATTATAATATATCTTTAAATTTATTCGCAACCCCCCCATTCTTTCCTGTCTCTCTCTGTAAAAACAGGAAAGGATCGGGAGGACTACATTGACTTGAAGTGAAACACATCCCTCAATTCCCGGCTGTTAAACCTCTGGGTGGGATCCTAAAAATCCGCAATTATTTTGCAGTCCAAATTACGGAAACCTGACCTGGGACCACTTCCAGACCACGCCGATGCCATTGTCGACGTACCTGTTGGCGTTCATCGTATCAGACTTCAAGAACCTCACGGTGGACGACTATCTGAGCGTGTGGCAGAGAGAGGAAGCGCTACCCCAGGCAAACTACAGCGCCTCTATCGGTCTGAAAGTCCTAAGGGCCCTGGAGGACTACACTGAACTGCACTTCTTCCTTCCTAAGATGGACGAGGTGGCCGTACCAGACTATCAGTCTGGCGCGACGGAGCAATGGGGGCTGGTCACTTACAGGTAAGGGGGCAATCATTGCCTCACAGGTAGAAGGTAAACAGCAGCAAAGGGGGCTACATCTAATATCATCGCTGAGGTAACTGCAGGTCTTATGGAGAAAAGCTTTATCTTTGCTCTCTCAGTTAGCTGTTGCCAAATCTCCTCGCTTTCTGTTATGTCGGAAGGAGATTTGTTGAGATAAACAGGAGCTACTGGCAACCTCAAGCAAGCAGCGTTGTAAAACTTATCTTATATTTGAGGGGAGATTAATCATATAAAAACGAGAATTTGACAATTCTCTCTCCCAATATCAACCATACAGCTATGCCATCCTTATGTTTCCCGTGATCAAATAGTCCGTTCAAAATGTTTATATCCCGATAATAGTTCAAACAAGAACTTTAGTACAACTAAATCTTTAAAATCTGCACACGAGGTGTGGGCAGTAATCACTCCTCAAATTTTCTTATCATACATTATTTATATGTCCCTCCCCATGGATATGTCAGCGCCAGATGGGCAGAAAAAGCCCACTGGCGAAACTTTATTATTTTTTCCCACCAGTGCTACTTATGAAAATATCATCGTAATCCTGGTGGAGTACTATTATTTTTTCAAAACCGATCCCGGAGACCCGCTAAATCGGACTGGCACCCTATTTTAACCCTAGCCGGTCCTCGAACCAGGGTATGGTGGTCCAGTGTTCAGTCCCTTTTTATTGATTTAATGTAGCCCCCTTATGTTCCCCTTCATCTTTTTGTGTCTTTATTGTAATCTTATCATCTTGCACTATATTTACTGCACAATTCATATTTCATATTCTGCCCACGAGTAGTGGGTAGTAATATTAGTTTTGTTGTCATTAATTAATTTTTATTGTTCCACGCCTTCAGTCCAGTAACGCCAGATGGGCAGAAATAGCTCACTGGAAAAAGTTTATTTTATTTTTCACACCAGGGCTACGTATGGAATTGTCATCATAGCCCCGATAGTGTAATATTATTTATCCCAACCAACCCCGGTGGATCGTTCGACCGGGGTTCAAACACTTTATTTTCCTTTGTAAATCTTTTCTGGTTGTTTTTATTATCTATGGTTTCTACACCTTTTTTCCACTGTAGTACCAGGTATATTTTAAGGTCCCCGTTGACCATTTATGTGTGACGGGGTGGGTTTTTTAAAAAATATTTTCCCGCTCGTATTCTAAAGCATTGAAACGCATCAGCCCGCCAGGGCGCCATGTTAGTTCGTTAATGTGTTTTATGTTAATTGTGTTATGTAAAGCTGGAGTTAAAGAGCCCTTCGGGGCTGGTGTTTTCCATTATATTCTATATGTTCCTTGCTTAATGTGTTAAAATTGATGTTTACAAAACAATAAATACCTTACAAACAAACAAACAACCATACAGTTCACTTAGCGATGATATCCAGTGGTCATATACAGGAGGTGGGGGATTATTGACTCACAAGTAAAAGACGAAAAGGAATAAAGTGAAAGAATGAATGGTTATAAAATAGTCGAAAACCTTAATTGAAAAACGATTTAACGCTCATAGAGCAGTTTTGGCTTAAACCATACAAAAGGGGGTTGAATCTACTTCCATTAAAACTATTTTTAACGTTTTCGATTATTTTATTTATTTCTAGCGTCTTAGTACCCATTGGGACTACACACATATGTTAATGATACTATACGTTTAAGTATGAGCAAGGTAGAATTAGAGGAAATGTAACCGAATTTGTGTGGAGGAAGAATGGTATACAGTTAAGGAAAAACCAACACAGACAGATATGTACATTTAGGGATAAGATAGGAGATAACATTTTTACAACTATAAAAATTACTAAAACAATATTCGTATATTTATAAGTAATTTAATGTTATCTATAAATATCACTTACAATAAATAATATCAATAATAACGAAGATATAGGCCAACTAATGATAAAGTAAATTGTTGTTAATGTTGATCGCGAAACAAAGTCATTATTTTCCAAAAGTTTCTTCCTATCAAAATCCAATATAACGATCTTAGCTCGAGTGATTCTACAATGGGGTAGCCTATACAATCAGGCCATAGTGTAATCCAGCGTGGTCCAACGTTTTTTTATCTCATGGACCAAATCTGACCATCAGGGGGCTAAAGATGTAATCAGCAATTCCACTTTGGTTGACCATATGGTATAAAGCGTCACTCTCAAAATAGACTAGACGGCTGATGACGGGGATATCGTGGTTCGATCTAGGTTGAGTGTACTAAAGGTTTTCACCCCCAAATGATTTCTCAATCCCTTTCCACGCAATTGCATTACACTTCCTCTAAAACCAACCTTCCTCATCTTTTACCCTTTAGCATATTTAATATATAGCGTCCAACCCCAACGGATAGTAGACGTGGTGTTAGTAAATAAATAAATATATATAGAGGCCTACACACAACACTAATAAAAGTTTATTAAACTCCATGAAATATATTATAAAATGTGTACACACGTTCACAAAACAAACTAACCTTTATATAATATATAAATTACTAATCAAATGAATTAATGACAAAATACAATCATAACCTTTTAAAATAAATATTTTTATTTGAATCATTAGGTATTTCACATCTGACCCCGAGGGTTTCCCTTTAATTTTCCTCAATGAAATTGTGAGGGCTTAATTTTCAGTAGGGTGACCTGGTGGTCTAGGGGTAAGGTGTCAGACTTCTGTGCTGAGGGTCCGGGGTTCAATCTTCGGTCCCGGCACAGATTTATCTGATTGCCAAACCCTTCCTTCACCTCTGACAAGATGTGAATTAATCACAACTTGTGAATGTGAGGAATGCCAGGTCTCTACCGTGGTTCGGATTCCACGTTAAACTGTAGGTCCTCTATTTCATCTCACAATCACCCTACCATTACACATTAGCGCAAGTGCGTATAACCCGAACGGGTAGTAAGACGCAATGCTAATAATAATAATAATAATAATAATAATAATAATAATAATAATAATTTTCAGCAAGTGTGGGCCTCCAGTTGGGCCACACTGGTGTAATCAATCAAGGTAAGACAGTCAGCCACCTTTCAGTGCAAACGGTGGGCACATCAAACAATATTAGAATCAGGTGTTCCCTAATGTTCTAGGGAGCGGTTGATCCTGTTTGTCGAAGGTGTCTCCACCTCGGCCCACAGACAGAACATCGCGACGGTGATAGCCCACGAGTTCGCCCACATGTGGTTCGGTAACTTGGTCAGCCCCAAATGGTGGGACGTCCTCTGGCTCAATGAGGGGTTTGCGAGCTACTTTGAGTATTTTGCACTAGTCGAGGTAAACCTTAAATTTGTGATGCAACAATTTATTGTTTTTTTTTAAATCACCGCGTCTTACTATCTGTTCAGGTTATACTCATATATGATATTACTCTAATGGGTTAGGGGTAAAGAAAGGAGTATTTCAGAGAAAATCTAACCACACTTGCGTGGAAGGAGGGATGAAACCATTTATGAAAGACACCCCCAAATAGACTCGACAGTGATTCAAACCCAAATTTCCCCGTCATCAGCAGACCAGTCTAACATGAAAGTGACGTCTTGGACAATTCGGTCACTAACACGTTTATTATTATTATTTTATTTATATAGGTATTTAACGTGTACTTTCTGAATCTACTGACATCAGCTCACAATTTATGCACTAACCTACGTCTAGAACAGATACAACATCCAACCCCCCGGCCATTAATTCATCACTTTGAAAGCGATAACCCACACTCCACTAATGATTGTCCATGCCAGGAATAGAACACGTGACTCTTGTCTCAGTAGGCAGACACGCCACCAACTTGTCTAAAGTATTGAAATACTTGTTCTTATTATCACAGTTACACTGACGTTAGCAGGGTATGTTAACGGACAGCTCTCCCTGGTTCTAACGGATGTATGAGATTTTTACTAGCAAGCTGACGATATTAATTGAAAACTAAAAATCTACTTTGGATTTTATTTTTAACATTAATATTACAAACATTAGCTACGAATTTAATATAAAAAAAATGGAAAAGAGCCCACTTCTGTGGTTGCATGGCCTAAGCCGTCACTTTCGAAATAGACTGGGCTGCTTATCACGGGGAGAATGGGACTCAAATATTTCTTTCCTTAGCCCCATTTCTTACTAACCTTTCGGGTTATACGCTTATGTACTAGTTACGCTAATGATTTTAGGGATTAGGAAGGCTATATTTAGGAAGTGTATCCGAATTTGCGTGGAGGGAAAGTGCAAAATAATTTTTTTAAACATTCAGTACACCCAACAGAGTTTCGAACCTCGATCTCCCCGTCATTGGCAGTCTAGTCTACTGAAAGAGTAGCGAGTTAGACCACGTGATCAACAAAGCAGGTGGAATTTAAATTCCAGTGAGTTTGTATTTAGGGTATTTTTTACTAAATGATTTCCCACTGTCCTTCACACTAAAATGCAAAATGTGAGTTTATCTATAATTCTAACTTCCCCATCCCTACTCCATTACTATAAATATGTGGCTAGAACGAACGGATAGTTAGATGTGCCAGACAGAAAAAATACTAACGTTAAAAATAATGCAGAAAAACTAAGAAAGTTGACAGGCCAGGTACAGTTCGTGGGTTGTTGCCAAGACAATCTTGACAGCACTGTACAAGTAAACTGTTCCCACCTTCTCGTTGTCTATTCGATCAACCACACAAAACATAATGTTATTGAATGAACGCATGTTTATTGGCTTTAAAAGTAAAAATGTTATACAAACTGGAAGGTAATACCCACTCAAGCCACCCCTACGACGGCGAGAGGAAAAAAAATATTAAGGGACAATGAAATGGGACTGAAGTTGAGATACTGAAACCAGGTCGCTTCAAGAAACCTTTTCTTTATCACGTCCTTAGAGTGGCGTTAACTTTAAACATCCACTAGCGTCCAAACCATTAAGTTCTTAGATGCAAGTGTGCTCGAAACAGTATCGCAAATGTATATGTATTTGCCGTAAATGTAACAATTTTCACGAATAAACCAGATAGTACTATGACTCATAAACGCGACAATGATCGCAGATTACGTACGACTCATCATAATAACAATCATTACATCCTTAAATCTATCAATGTCAAATCATATGTTTTATTTTATTTGTTAGCTCCAATGAAAGTACTCGCTATCATAAGCTGATCTTATTTAATATAATAACATAGAGTAAATCAATATATTATTGTTACTACCATTTATTTATCAGATCAAAAACACAGAAGATGACAAACAATTTCAAACATCAAGAATAATTACAAGTAATAAATACGTATTAAAATAATGAAACAGGTTTAATATGTGCGAAACAGAAGAATATTGTTTAAACCATCTAAAGAATGTTAAAAAGATTATTTAGGGCAATAAAACTCATCACTCAGATAAAACATTAACCTAATCAGCGATAAAAAAAAAAAGCCAAGGCTTACCATTGACCCCTCTAGATCTATATCATAAGAAAAAATAGTGATTCACTGAGTGGATGCATCAGATATTCAATGTAAAGTTGATAGTAAAAATATTTTTTTTGTAAATATCATTTTTTTAAGGTCAGTCATACCCGTACAGAGGGTCATAAGGTCCAAGGCGTCAAGTTTGCAACATCGTAGGTGATGGGGAGGTTGAGTTTTGAATCTTGGTTAGGTACATGTTTTAATTGTTATTTATCACTGCTTTTTTCCCCATCTCCTCTGGGGTTGAACGTCTTCCTACTGCTGTTATTACCACTGCTAATACTATTACTACTACTCCTATTGCTACTGCCGCTGTTTCTGTTATTGATATTACTACTGCTACTGCAATTATTATTGCCGTTGTTACTGCTACTGCTATCACTACTGCCAATTTTACTGCTACTGCTATCACTACTGCCACTTTTACTGCTACTGCTATCACTACTGCCACTTTTACTGCTATTGCTATCACTACTGCCACTTTTACTGCTATTATTACTACCATTGCTTCTGCTATTACTACTGACTCTGCTACTGCTAGAGGAGAGGGTGGATACATGGGCCCCAACTTAGTTTTTTCATCATAACTATCGCAGACGTTCTTAAATTGATCTAAAAATGTCAGAAAACGCACTTCGGAATGTTTTTAACATAATGCCAATGGAATTAGTGATCTTTTTTTAAAAACATTAATATGGAGAATATTTTTCAAAATATTACTATACTTGGTCACTAATAGAAATTGTTCTGGTAATATGAGCCCCTTAGTTTAGGAACATAAATTCATTAAAAATAAAAGATTAATATTTTTATTTAAACACACAATTCTGTTATATATTTAAATGTGCATTGTTAGTACAAATTTTAAAAGTGTAAGTTGAAGTTAAAAGTTAAGTGTAAGTTAAAAGAACATGCCAATATTTACTTGTGAAAATCACAGATGCATGCATATGTCTCACATCCAGCACATTCATTGTGAGCCCATAGTTAACAATTCACCCATTCTATCTGCTGAAAAAACGCCTTCACAGAAAATACAAATGGCATCATCACTATCAGGATGAGGAACGCCTATTTAAGTTTCTGTAAGAGACTCGTCTGAATCAATGTTGAACTCTTCATCCGATTCTTCAGCTAGGAAAATTAGCTTTCTTTTTATAAATTTTATCGACTTATTTTTCCTTTGGTCTTGTTGTTTCACTGATGGCGGCTCATCTCCCTTAACAAACTTCTGTTTCTTACCTTCTTTTTTCTTTGTTTTCTGTCTTTTTCTTCTCAGACTCTTCTAATGCAAGTTTACAGGGAGATGAGGTTATTTTTGCAGCCTTCATAGACTTTGGTCCTTTGTTTGTCATCTTTATTTTAGGTTGCGGAATTGGCCAAATATCCTTTAGGTGATAAATGATTGGACTTCTTCACTAAGGAACATCCCGAGGGATTGGCTTCTTTCAAGTTCTTTGCACATGGTGTAACACCTCAATATGGTTTATTAGATTTGGCGACAGAGGGCATAGTGGAGTTAACGTCCTGAGGATGTGTCAGTGATTGTACCTTTTGTGTAACATTCATGCCCTTGTTTTATTCAAGGCTCTGTAGATCAGCAACTTCCATATCAGCTTCCAAAGCAACAAAATCTGTGACTTTGAACATCTGTCGGTTACAAGGATAGATTCCAGTAACCTTGAACCCATTAACGGCTATTTCTCTAGTTTGACACTATCTGATAATTATGCATTGCCCAAACGTTGTGCTATGCCATATGCCCCGAGAGGTCTGGTGCTAGAATGTAGCATCCACTCTCTAATGTTTTCACTGTAATAATGTTTTAATGGCCCCATGAAGGTCCTGTATAACGGTTGCGTACGGTGGGTCGTATGTGGGGGAAGACTTAAAATTGTTACATGATTTTAGCGGGCAATATCTACAACATTAATGTTCTTAGTGTGGGTGTTATGCCCATCAATAATCAGTAAGACTAGAACTTCTGATGTTGGTTTTGTTTTCTCGATAAAGTGATTAAGCCATTCAGTGCCTTGGATCCAACCCGATGGGTGGAATTTTCCAATGGAGCCAATGTGGAGCTCCATTCATTAACGTCTCTGTCATATTTTCCCGTGGAAAATCAACATTGGTGGAACAAAAATACCTCCTGCACACATGCAGCATACAACGGTAACTAATGACCCCCTTTCAGCAGCGGCTAAGTCCCCGACATGCCATTTTCCTCTGAGTCCAACGAATCGCGGGACTTTACTCTGAACAACAGATATGCCGGTTTCGTCGACATTGAATATTCTGTCTTGTGGATATTTATGTTTTTGTAACTCAACGAGTATGTAAAATTTTTTTACTGCTTCCTTACTAAACCCATTAACACGAGTAAAGGATGTGGCCGATGGTTTCAAGATTGACAATTTATCTTTGTGGTGGGCCATAAAATGATCAAAACGGCTCGGCGAGCTACCTCACCACCTGAAATTGGATGCCGAATGTTTTGTTTTTTTCACATAACTGGTAAGCTAAACGTCGCACATATGGTCTCGTAAGACCATGAAACTTTGACTCCATGACCAGTAAATAATTTATAAGCTCTTCGTCCATTTCGGGTGACATAGTTTACTTTCGCCTCAATTTCCTATTAACTGCTTCTTCAATCGGCAAATAAAGACGAGAGAGTCTTTGAAAAGTGGCACGAGGCACAGAGAATATTTTCGAAGTTTTTTTTAACCCCATTGTATTATCTTTCAAAGCCTGTATTACATTAATTATATCTTATTTCCTCCATAACTTTCGTTTTGACGACTTATTTTGACGTACAAGGAGCTTGCGAGGCATCTGTAAAATAATAATATTGAACAATATTAAATAATATCACGTTGAAAAGTAGTGACTGCAATATAGGCCCCTTTGTTATGTGTCTCAAATTACTAGCATCGTAAGGGCCCATAATACCACAATCGCCATCTTGGTAAACACGTTTTTTTTGTACACTTATTCGTAGCCGTAATTAATAATGTTAATACTGGAATCTCACCCTTAGAACTTAACATATACTAAGCTACAATAATAATTAGCAGTTATTTAAGAGTAATTGCGTTAATAAGTGTCAAACACATACCTTTCAAAGTATTTTCAAGAGCGAAAAATAAAAACACACCACAACTCACTTACCGTTAGAGGAACTACGCCAACTCGCTCTACAGATACTTCTAGTAAATATTTCTAAAAGTTAAAGAAGTGTCTCCCGCTATAATTCATGACCTGCTTATTTAGAAAACAAAGGGGCCCATATTAACGACATGGCTCATAATATATCCACCCTCTCCTTTATTATTACTGCTGCTTTTACTGCTACTGCGATTACTACTGCCTTTGTTATTTCTACTTCTATTAATATGATCGCTATTACTGTAACTACTATTAAGCCTACTTCTGCCGCTGTAATTGCTACTGCTAATAATACTACCGTTTTTACTGTTACCTTTATTACTCCTGCCACTGTTACTGATACTGCTTTTATTACGGCCGCTGTTAATGCTACTGCTATTCCTACTGCTACTATTACTGTTACTTTGACTGATACTGGTGCATATAGCCCGAACGGGTAGTAAGACGCGGGGCTAATAATAATAATTATAATAACAATACTAATAATAATAATACTGCTTTTACTGTTAATGCTGCTACTAATGATGATATTGGCGTATAGCCCGAATAAGTATTAAAATATGGTGCTAAAATAATGATATTGGTGCCAGTAATAATAATAATAATAATTTGGCCAAATAAATGTTTATGCTATAAAAACTTCGAAAATTCTGCCCTAAACTAACGCTCACTAGCACCCCACCTTAAGGGACAATGGAATGGGACTGAAGTTGAGATACCGAAACCAGGTCGCTTCAAGAAACCTTTTCTTTATCACGTTCTTACAGTGGCGTTAACTTTAAACGTCCACTAGCGTCCAAACCATTAAGTTCTTAGATGCAAGTGTGCTCGAAACACTATCGCAAATTTATGTGTATTTGCCGTAAATTTAACAATTTTCATGAATAAACCAGCTATTACTATGACTCATAAACGCGACAATGATCGTAGATTACGTACGACCCATCGTAATAACAATCATTACATCCTTAAATCTATCATTGTCAAATCATATGTTTTATGTTATTTGTAAGGTCCAATGAAAGTACTCGCTATCATAAACTGATCTTATTTAATATAATAAAATAGAGCAAATCAATATATTATCGTTACTACCATTTCTTTATAAGATAAAAAAACACAGAAGATGACTGAAACAATTTCAAACATCAAGAATAATTACAAATAATAAATAGGTATTAAAATAATGAAACAGGCTTAATATGTGCGAAAGAGAAGAATACTGTCTAAACCATCTAAAGAATGTTAAAAAGATTATTTAGGGCAATAAAACTCATCACGCAGACAAGATTATTAAAGTACTCAGATAAAACATTAACCTAATCAGTGATAAAAAAAAAGCCTAGGCCTACCATTGACCCCTCTAGATCTATATCATAAGAAAAAATAGTTATTCACTGAGTGGATGCATAAGATATTCAATGTAAAGTTTATAAGTAAAAATTTTTTTGTAAATATTATTTTTTTAATGTCAGTCATTCAGTCAGTCTATTTACAAGTTGTTATTCTAAAATTGCTGAATAGATTTAAGGTATCGAGCTTAGGATTTTATTCTCGAACAAGCATGTCATGGCTGAGGAACGGGAAGGCTATGATTAATTCGATGAAAAGGTTTTCACTAAAACTATTGCTATTCTCCTTTTCTGTTACGCCATCTTTTAACACGATACAAACGTAAAAAAAAAAACTGACGATCTCTTGATATTCTTGATTCCTGATGAGGTTTATTAATTAAAAATTATTATTTTTCCTAAACCCTTGTTGCTGTTCTATAAAGGTTTTACTTTATTTAGTTTTAAACATGAGGATACGAACCCTTGTTGCTGTTCTATAAAGGTTTTACTTTATTTAGTTTTAAACATGAGGATATGATTTAAAAGCAACACATTTACAACATCCGAGGCCACAAATAATGGGGCCATATATCAATCATTATGTTTACTTTCATTCCAAATGATTCATCATGACAGATCGAACCTGACTGGAGACTAGAAGAACAATTCGTTGTCAGAGTCGCGCAACCGGCTCTATCGGTGGATTCCGTCAACACTTCCCACCCAATGACAGTGGATGTATCCAGTCCCGAGGAGATTAGTGCTATCTTTGACACGATATCTTACTCCAAAGGTAATTATTTTTATACTAAAATATAGAGTCAATATAATATCATAACACTCAAATGTCAATGTGAGGATTAACTCTCATTAGTGTTTAATCTATCAAGCAAAATTGAATGACGTCAAAATTAAAGGATTATCTTAAAAAAAAGATCTTAACTGGTTCTGACGCATACAAATATAAAGTTTATAACCATGATTTTTGATTAGGTGTTATGTCTTACGACAGGTCAATTCCTTCTGTGAGTGGACTTAGACCACCAATGCACCCTGTCCCCTTCCATCTCCTTCAGTTCCAAGAATTTTCTTCTTTCCGTCAAGTCATCCAATATTTAAATTCTACTTATTCCTAAGCTCCCGTTTCACTCAAGATTTCCTTCTATGACATCATGCATTTGGATTTGTCCAACCCATTTTGCTTTGTACCGAGGAATCACATTCAAAATAGTTCTCTTCTCACTCAATCTTACTAAGAAATTTTTATTTGTCACTTTGTTAGTCCATCTGATCTCAAGTCTTCTCCAGCACCACATTTCAAGGCTCTCCAAATAGTTCATTTCTTTCTTTCTGAGAGTCCTAGTTTCTGCTCCATACATTACGATGCTCCAAATGTAGCATTTCATCAGTTTCTTCCCCAGTTCCAAATTTAACTTGCCTTAAATGACCCATGAGCCACCCTTGTAAAATATAATCATGACTTAAAATTAAATTATAAACATTACTTAGGTACCAAATGAGCATTATTTTTGAATATTACATGAAAATTAATATTAATATTTAATTAATTATTGATATTATTAATGAGAAAAATAAATTATTTATGTTACCTAAATTTTAAACATAATTTTAGCAAATAGATAATACAAATGTAGGCTATATGCACTAAAATAGATGAAAACATTTTAGGAATTTAGGTGCTGATTTTATCAAATTTACTTTATTTGATATATATTATTGTATTCTGGGATATAAACCACATACAACAGGGA
>CABFWB010001418.1:117353-134771 GCA_902151455.1 Timema bartmani
AAAGAGGAGCTTAGGAAGAAGGAGGATTCAAATATTGGATGACCTGAAGGAAAAAAGAACATTCTGGGAGATGAAGGAGGAGGCAAGAGACATGGCGCATTGGCGGTCTAAGTCCACTGACAAAAAAGAATGGACCTGTCGTGAGACAGAACACCCAATAAATAACCTATAGTATCCGGAAGGGAGAGAAAAAGCCATGAAACTATATATATATATATATGTAGACGACTCGGTTAGTTTAGCAGTAATGCAATAAAACAAAATGTACAAGGATTATTTGTCTTTTATTTTTCACATTATGTCAAAACCGGTTAAGATTACACGAATATTGATTAATTACGTTTATATGGCAGAGATAAAATAGGTGGAGTATAAAGATAATTCACCTCCATTTACGTAGGTGGGGAATGATAAACTATTTAGAAAAAAATATCACTCAATACACCTACCGGGATTCGAACCCCAACCTCAATTGCATGATTATGCTAGAATAAATTAGATTTATATATATATATATATATATATATCACGTGTCTACCAATGTGTGTCATATCACTGTTCATAATCCTCTTTCAAATAATAAATGTACATTTTGTCAAGCACCACGTCTTAGTACCCGTTCGGGCTGTACACTTAGGTACTAATTACGCTAATGGTTATAGGGATTAAGGAGGTTATATTTATAGAAAATTTACCTCGTATTTGCATATAGGTAGACTGGAAAATCATTTTGGTAAAACAACCTTCAGTACACCTGATCGAGATTCAAACCTCGATCTCCCCGTCATCGGCACTTTAGTCTACTGCGAGAGTAGCGCGTTAGACCACGCGGCGATCGGATTGGGCTACACTCTCATTAAAATCTAATTAGGCCATAGAAAAATTATTTAAACATTTTAATTTCCACTACCATAATATGATATAGTTGGAAATATCTTTTAGTTTGTTGATTAAAATAAATAATTTTTTCTTGTATTTCAGCGGCTGCCGTGATACGTATGATGAAACACATTCTTAAACCGGAAGTGTTTCGAAAAGGACTCAACAGATACTTAGTGAATGTGTAGGTTTCATCAAGCACTACACTAATGTGTTATTACTTTAGTAATGTTGACATGGTAGATTCTTCAGCCTAGTCTTTCGTTTTAAGGAGGACATTTCATGCCATTTGATTGCCATGAATAAAGAAAACCAAAATAAATAATACTAATTTACAAATTAGTGGTAATTATATTTTGTTGGTTCAACTATCTTCAATTTGATTTATATTTTAATTTATATTCACTTAAATATAAATGAACACCTCTGTGATATAGAGTCTACAGATACAAATGCCACGGGTTCGATCCCCTGCACTTCCAGATTTTCTGTGAAACTGAGTCAATTCAGCCTTGTGAGGACAAATGAGGAGCTACTTGAATGAAAAGTAGCGGCTCCGGTCTATAAACATGAGATTAATGGCCGGAGGGCTCGTTGCGCTGACCACATGACAACCTGTATCTGCAGAAGTTGGAACTATCTGGACCAACAGACGGTGGTGGCTCTATCAGTTTGGCTCTGTTGAGGACCGACAGCATGGAGTGTTTTTTTTCAAATATATAGATATATATTCATTTATGTTAAAAGGAATTATTCTTTAGTAATAACCATACATATTTAAATTATTGTTAGTTTGTTCAAACAATTTTTGTGCTGTTAGCATGATTATTAATTACTTTCCCTTATTTAAAATACCACGACCAAATTCAAGGGAGTTTGTAGACAATTTTAGTGAAAGTGGATGAATCTAATTTACCACTATTACATTTTTGGTCTTACCGGGATTCTAACCCGGGACACTTCGTTATGTAATTAGTATATAGCTGCACTACTGAATAATCTATGATGTAAGACACTTAAATAATACAGATTTTGATCTACACAGCCCATAAAATCTTTGTTAGATAATATATTTACACATAAGATATCGTACAGTCAAATTTTAATATAAAAAATCCTACTTGATAGACACCTTCACGTGTTCATACGTCAAATCATGTGATCTGGATCCATCACTTTTTAATTACTTTTTTTTTTATCACAGCGTCTTCCTAACTGTTCGGGTTATACGCATCTACTCTACTGGGGTAGAGATGATGAAGAAAGAATATAAAACGTGATATATCCACATTTTCGTGGAAATAGAGTGGGAAACCATGTAATAAAACCCACCCTCAGCAGACCCAACTGGGATTTGAACCCTGAACTCCCCGTCATCAGAAGGCCAGCTTAGCACGAGAGTGGTGCCTTAGACCAAGTATCGGCAAACCTTTTTGGGCCACGGTAGACTTATAAACTTATCAAAGGTCCTGCGATTACCCATAATTTTTTATTCTATTTTACATATTTTTGCCCATACATGATATCGGTTATTAATTCCAATATTTTCTCACGTGTGTCCCAACCTTTATGGAAGAAAATTTATAAAATAAATGAAATTTACATTTTCATGTACAACTACTAAATTTTCTTATAACATTACCAACTAAGGGCGATTAAATCTACTTTAGTTACACTAAAATTTTATTTGAATGTTCTTGACACAGCATTCAGTGAGTTTAGAGGAACTAAGGCTCAAACTTTAACGGCGTCAAAGTTTCCTTACGTGATCGACTGAAACTGTCCGTGAGATCGACCGGTCAATCTCAATCGACCAATTACCGACCTCTTCCTTAGACCGTCCAGGCGGTGAAGTGGGTGTCGAACAAGTTCCTTCCTCTCTGAATCTGACTGTAGCTTCTTTCTTGTTTTTATTTTGTTTCGAAGGGGAAACAGCAGTGCTGATGCCGAAGACCTGTTTGACGCCTTGAACGAGCAGTATTTGGAGGCCCTGAGCTTACACGATATCGACGTAAAGACAGTGATGAACACATGGACTCTCCAGATGGGCTACCCGGTCCTCACCGTAACAAGGGACTACTCTTTAATGAGGGTGACGGTGTCCCAGGTAAGAATTGATTTTCGTTTTGTTTTTTAATCACCGCGTCTTACTACTTGTTTAGGTTATACGAACATGTATTAACTACTCTCATGAGTTAGGGTTGAGGAAGTTTAAATTTAGAGAAATGTAACCACATTTGCGTGGATGAAGCTAGGGAAACAATTTTGGAAAAAAACCACCCACAGTACACCCGACCGGGATTCGTACAAAATCTTCCTGTCATGGCCAATCTAGTCCGGCTCAAGAATGACGCCTAAGACCATATGACCACCGAAGCAAATAGGGAATTGATCATAGACACTTTGTTGGTCGCACAGTCAAAAGTGGGGTATTACATTGTCATATCTTATCTTTTGTGATATAAATGTTTTGACGTCATCTTTGATACAACATGTGCTAAGAGATAATTTTTAAAGTGAGCTCAAAGAAGAATAAGTATATGATCAAACAGATAAGAAAGATTCAGGAAGATAATTTGGATATTTCTGTGGACCACATATTGTTTCTTAGGGTTAATGAGCTCAAATATTCATGAATTTTTTTACTGGTAATAACATTATTAGAGTGGAAATTAGAAAAATAATACAGTCGGAAAATGCACGCTATTACTCGGGCAGTAACTTGTTAACATCTCACCCGTATTTTTAGCACCATGTCTTACTACTCGTTCGGGTTATAGGTCTTTGTACTAATTATAGATAATGAAGGATAAATGTATAGGAGGTGTATCCACGTTTGACTGGAAAGAGAGTAGAAAACCATTTAGAGAAAATCATCCTCAGTAAGCCCTAACGGGATTCGATCCCCCCTCTCGTCGTCACCAACAGCTCACTCAAATGCAAGAGTGACGCCGTAGAGCGTGCGACCACCTAAACGGATTATCTCACCTGTTGTCAAGAAACTCAGAATAAACAAAATAGTAGTTTCTGCGGTTGTTCTTTATGTCTGTGAAATATACTCTCTAACAGAACGAGAAAATATTTAGGGTGTCCGAAAACAAAGTTTTTGATAAATAACTGGTCCAAAAAGGGATGAATATTGTGTAGAGTGGAAGAGGTTATATAATAATGAGTTACATATCCCGCACTTATCACCAAACATCGTTAAAGTAATCAAATCTCTCAAATTACAGTGGGCAGGACACGCCGCGCGAATGGAATGAACTAAAACCGCGTTCAAGGTAATGACCGGAAAACCAAGGAGAAACAGACCAGTGAGATGACTTAGACTCAGATGAGAAGATACAATTAGAATGTATTTTTTTTGTAAAATAAATAAATCAATGTATGAAAACTTTTCTCCCCACTCCTCAGTCGAAATAATATTTTTATTTTTTGCTAATTAATTTCCTTAAGAAATAAGTTTTCACTTTAGCTAAAAATACGTCTTCAATAATAATTGGTTAGGTTTTTACATTTCAAATTAAAAATTAATCCAGGCCTATATATTTTATCTAATTAAAAACTTTTATAAATAACAAATTTCCTTTGGGTGAAGCTTATTTGCAGCATAGGCATAAAAAGAAAGAGAAAACATCAACGAGAATACCAAATTATTGTTTGGATAAAAATATATCAATCTTATAAATGGCGGTAGATTATGATATTTTATAATCTTTTTGGGTTTGATTCAAAGAATAGACAATATTTTATTATTCATTTTAAATCAGATTTTATTGGAGAAAACTAATCTGCCATTAATAAACTATTTTCGTGAGCTCGTAATAAATACGCTGCTTACCCCAGGCTGAAAACTACTTCTATATTAAACAATAAGATAAATTCACTATGACAGTTTTAAACAAAGTAACCTGACGACAAAAAATCTGCTTCTATTACATTTAAGGTATGATCTGAAAATTTCTATTTCCCAGGAAAGGTTTCTGTTGAGGCCAGCCATTAACGGCACGGATACCCACGATTACAAATGGTGGATCCCTCTAACTTACACAACAAAGTCCGAGTTGAACTTCGTGGACACGGAAACCAAGCAATGGCTGACAGCTACCGAGGAATCGAAGCAGTTGACTACCCCAATCATTAATCAGGAGGACTGGATCATTTTCAACATCCAGGAAACAGGTGTTCTTTTTTTTTTTAGATGAGCCATCGGATAACGCAGCCATCTGCGACTCGGTATAATCACATATTTGAAGCCAACGATTTCCGCTAAGTCCATCATAGACTCTGCCTTAAAATATGAATGAAGAATGACCCTGAGCACGGGACGAATCCTGGATAGCTCAGTGGTTAGAGCATTAGCGTACTAAGCCAGAGGTCCCGGGTTCGATTCCCGTGTCCAGGAGTCATTTTTCAATTTTCAGAATATGATATCTAGATGGAGTAATTCCCACTAATAAGCATAAATAATAGCTCTGGCTATTAATTTTAAAAAATGTTCTTACTATTGTGTATGTCCTCATGTTTGTCTGTTTTCTGTCTTTTAGTTTTGCATTGTGTCTCCTTTTTTTTGTTTTTATGTATATTTGTTTCTGAATGTTTTTTTCTACTTGGATCTTTAGCCAAAATAAATTGATGGATTCCATTCACCCTATATTTGGGTGTAATACGATCATATCACCTCGATATCAAATCGTGATTTCGGTTCCATCACTAAAATTACGTGTAATTTACTGATAGTGTAAATTTTTTAATTTGAAATATTTATAAAGGGGCTTTGTTCAAAATGGATATATATATATGATTTTACAGGTTACCCTTTTGCTGCGTTAATCGGATACATCCGATCTCAGAATTATACCCATTGACTGCGGTAATCGACTTTACCCCACGACTTGTAAACTTTATCTACCCTTGCTGCAACAGTCGGAAATAGTCACAAGAGTGTTAGAACGCTGAATTTTTCATACTAGCATGCACGTGCGCCTCTGACATTTAGTTTTTAATTTCGAGAACTGCCAGTTAACAGCTGCTAAATCATAACAGTAGTAGCGCTTGTTTACTTCCGCATTTAATTACTTGTAGCACACGTGCAATATTTATGTGGCGGAAAACTTTGTTGAGGGATTAATGGATTGCTATTTTATTTTTGTTCTTGACTTATTTCTTATTTTGAAATCATGCCTAAGACAAATATATGATTTTATAGACTACACTACACTGAGAAAAGTACCAATGTAGCACAAGATTGTTCAAGTTGTGTTGATGTAACCTAATTTTCAAAAAATTTCTTTTTATTACATTTGGACCATATTAGGCCAATATTAGGGCTGTCAAATACTTATTTAGCAATTAGTTTGACACTATTCTGGGTTGAAAGTAAAATAAATAATGGATCTGATAGCAGAATAATATTGCATTTGGGTAAAATGTGACATAAATAATATGTGACATATACAATTTTATCTATATAAAATATATATTATTATGCAATTTATAGACAATGTGGTGCTAAATTTAATACTTAAAATGCATTACTAGTTGAAAATCACAATATTTAATCATAATCATGTCATGGTCATCATGCAAATTTTCAGATTTCAAATTTTTTACCTATAATTTACATTTCTGAAGGTAAGAAGTAAAAATTAATTACGCAGCAAAAGGGAATTATTTTAAAACTAGTTTTAAACATTTTGTTATTAATGTGTATTTGGGGACTATTTTAAATGATAAATAATAATGTATTATTATTATCCTAGAACATATTTTAGGTTAATTTACTAAAGTTTGATTCTTGGACATTTTAAATCTTTAAAAATAAATATAACTATTTTGTTTATAATGTATATCTGAATAGTTTTTCTTATGATTATCAAAATAATATGCTTTTTCTGAAGAGTAGTTATTTGAGGGCTGTTTACTGATAACAGAATATTTTGTAACTGTTTCTCATAGTTAAAATATACAATATGAGAAAGTATGAACCTTTCGTTTATTTTGAAAGGAAGCAATCTTACCTTGCTTGGTTCCACTATGGTAAAGTTTATAATATTGACCCATAGTGTAATCTGCCAAGGTAGGACTGCTACCTTTTAGGGTAAACAAAGGGCAAAACTGTATCGTACAATTTATTAACCTTGGTGATACACCTAAGCAAGTTTGTGAACCCCTCTTGGACAGGTTTCTACCGCGTGAACTACGACGCCACCAACTGGGCTCTGATCGCGGCCCACCTGAACAGCGACAGCTTTGAGCAGATCCCGCCTGTGAACCGGGCCCAGCTCTTGGATGACGTGTTCAACCTAGCCAGGGCAGGGTACGTCGACTACACCTTGGTACTCCAAATGGTCAAGTACCTTGAGAGGGAGACGGACTACGTCCCTTGGTACGCCGCCTTTAGCGGACTCAATTACGTCGATAAGAGGATGAGAGGCGCTCCCAGTTACGATTATTACGCTTGGAAGGTGAGTAAACAGGCGCGGATTTTGAGTTGTTGCCAGAGTTATCAAGTCTTGACAAGACTGTACTACGCTAGAGGTCAAAATTATGAAGATCATTCGAATAAAAACTGTTTTACCCCCGCTTGAAATCATCACACAGGGGGTTGTTGCCAGTGTCATCAAGTCTTGACAGAACTGTACTACGCTAAGAGCCTAAATTAGGAAGCTAAATCGAATGACAACATTTCTCACTTGCGTGCTGATTTAAATCGTGAAAAGAACTGTGTTTTTTTGTTGTTTTTTTAGCACCGCTTCTTACTATTAATTTGGGCAATGTACTTAAGCACTAATATTTTAGGGATTAAGAAGCTTGAAGTTTAGAGGAAGTGTGTCCGCATTTGTGTGGAAGGAGAGTAGAAAACCATTTAGGAAAACCAGCTTCATTATAGCAGACCGGAATCGAACCCCGATCCCTGTCTTCAGTGAGAGTAATGCCTTAGACCATGCAGCCAACGAAGTGGGTCTTCATCTGTTAACTATTGCAAACCCTCCTAACTTTCAGTTGTAGGGTTGTGAAGGGTTAAGTTTGCACTTGGAATTCCTCCTCCATTTATAAAAATATAACATATAGGGGGGAAAATTAAATTACAGGAAAATATCGGAGTCAAGCGAGATACCAATAAAACAAAGGCATTCGTTCATTGAACATTTTTCTAATAGTTAATAGGAAAACGAAAACCAAAACGTGTAGTTTTATTAATGTTCTAGGGTAAGAAATAGGAATTACTGGTAACATTGAAAAATCCAGCGTTGAGAGATTTGTTGTATATATGAGGAAAGATTAAGATGTTATTATTGGTTTAAAACCTCTTCATTGGCAAAATGGTCTAAGGCGTAACTCTCGTGTTAGTTTGACCAGACAAAGACAAGGAGATTGGTGTTTTAACCCCGGTTGTGTCCACAAAGGGTGGTTTTTTTTGGTATTGTTTTCCACTCTCCTTCGAAGCAAATTAAGTTTGATCACTTCTAAAATAATTCCTTTCTCAGCCCTACCAAACTAGAGTAATCATCATATATGTGTATAGCCTGAATCGGTATTAGGCCTAGAACGTAGTGATAAAAATATATTGGCCTTAAAGTTCAATTTTGACACAGAATGACACGAACCAGTGGGTGTGTTGTGTAAATATTAAGCTAATTTAATATCGACTCCCACTTTCCATCCACTCAGTTAGGGGGAACATTTTATATAAACTGGATCTTTCTCATCTCTACACAATGGGTGTAAATACAGATGGATATCATGGACAGATAGTAAGACGTGTTTCAAGTTATTTTTAGCCATACTGTAATATGGCAGGGAAACAATTGACTACAAATTGTTTTTTGTTTTTTTGCAGAGGTTTATTCTAAAGTTGCTTAACAAAGCCTACACCACGCTCGGCTCGGAAGGGAAAGACACCGATGGTCACGTGACCAAACTCTTCAGGAACCAAATCCTCACCTGGGTCTGTAATCTAGGCGATTACGCGTGCGTATCGAGTGCTAAGCAGAGGTTCGCGGCTCATATGAGTGACCCTTATAATAACCCGTAAGTGTCCATACACATCATTTGTAATTTTATGTTTATTAAAAATTATAGTTTAGACCCGCTTTGGTGGCCACTTGGTCTAACGCTCTACCCACTCAGAAGACTAGACTGCCGATAGCGGGGGTACTGAGGTTCGAATCTCTGTCGTGTGTACTGAAGTTGGTTTTTCAAAAATGTTTTTCCACTCTCCCTCCATGAAAATGTTGGTACATTCCCTCTAAATATAACCTAAATCCTTAAAACCATTAGTGTGATTATTATGTATTCCTATATCCGAACGGGTAGTAAGACGGAGTGCTAAGAAAAATAATAGTTATAATTTAGGTCACCCGATCAGTAGACACGCAACAAAGGGCTTCGTATTTTTGGGTTGACTGGTGATAGGGAGGTCAAGGTTTGAATCCCTGTCAAATTACACACTAAAAATCATGTGGACCAAGGGGCTAGACTCTCGTTTTTTCTAGTTTACTGGTGATAGAATGGCTGGGGTTCAAACCCCTCCAGATTCCGCAACAAAAGTCACACGGACAAAGGGTATATTCTCGTATCTTCTAGTTGAATAGTGACGGATTCAAATGGTTCAAATCCTGGCTAAAATATTTAACGGTCACCACATGAAATTAATGTCATGTTGGTCTGATCATCTGGTTTGCCATCGAGGATAATTCAGTGCTAGAATTCCAGCCAGGTGTAATTAATTTAGCTTTTACTAAATACCTTCCCAGTCTCATACCATGAAAATTCAGGAATATTAGATCAAAACTCTACCTTTTTCATCCTTACTCCATCAGCATTAATACAATGCGTATAGCCAAGTTTGGTAAGATGTGTTAGGGAAAAATTATACCTAATTAAATACCTCAGTGGGTAATTTATAAAAGAGAGAAGAAACTTCTGGGAGCTGAAGGCAAAGGAAGAGGACAGAAAACATTGGAGGTCTAAGTTCATTGACAAAAGGAATAGACCTGTCGTAAGACAGAACACCAAATAATAACAATAATAATAATAATAATAATAATAATAACAACTAACCTTTGTTCTAGCATCGACCCTGATTTAAAGACCGTGGTGTATTGCACAGCGCTACGCCACGGCGGTGTCGAGGAGTGGAAATTCTTGTGGGAGAGATTTCTCACCTACAGCAACGTTTCTACGGAGCAGACTCTCTTGTTGGGTGTCCTAGGTTGCACCAGTGATGAGGATACCGCACACAAGTGAGACACTCCATTAGTGAACATCTGACCTGCCTCGGTGGCTGCATGGTCTAAGGCGTCACGCTCGTGCTAGACTAGACTGCCGAGGACAGGGAAATCGGGTCTATAATCACGGTCGGGTATACTGAGGGTGATTTTTCCAAAACGGGTTTCTACTCTCCCTCCACGAAAATGCCAGCTAGCCTATAGTCCGATTTAGAGATAAAGACTTTTTTGATAGTTATAAAACAGTTTTCCTGTAGTTATACATATAATAAAGTGATCTGATGCTATCGCTTTAGGTTGATATTATTATTAATGCCTATGAAAAACACTAATATTATAGACAATGTTATCAATTTTAACATCAAAATATATGTTTGTATTTTCTAAGAAATTCCTTCCTAACAGAATTCCACTAAGCTCTCCTCTCCATGTTTTGTTTCAGTTACATGCATCTATCCTTGTCTAATGAGTCTGGGATCAGACAACAAGACCTGTCCTTGGTTTTCCCTTCAGTCTACAACGCTCATGACAAGGGAGTGGATTTCGCCATCAGCTACCTCCAGCTCTACTACACCAACATCTCAGACTAGTAAATATAATATAGTGATCAAGGTGTTATTATAGTAAGCAGGGTCCAAATTTTGATTACCTAAAAATTATTTTTAAAACTGACCTATAAAATGAACTAAAAAATTATTTTTCAAATATTTTTTTTAAAAAAAGGCCAAAAGTAATGAACAAAAAACTCGTAATATGTGCACACAAGAAAATTTAACACGCACTTTACAAAATTTGAAAACTAAGAAATATATATGCTATAAAAAAGTCTTTGATAGCTAAATTATTGCATTCTGATAAAATGATTTAAAAATATCTGCTTCAGAAGAAATAGTTACCCCTTCCCAACGCAAACCTCTCCAGCTTAGTTGCAGAGTTTTACCAGGAATGTGTATTTTACAATCATACAGTCAAAGAAGGCACAGTACTCATTGCTTAGATTATTTTCCAATACCGACAAATGTGTGTTGACAAAATATATGCATTTATAAAATATATATAGAATTTAAAAATATTCTTGCTCTGCATTAAGGCCTTAAGATAACTCAAAAATGTATAAAAATCACTAAAAAAATGACACAAACCAAGAAAATAAGACCTAAAATTGCAAAATAATAACAAATGAACAGTTTTTACCTATAAAATAAACATTTATGCAACCAGGGAGTCATAAATACTAATGCACAGTACGTCTTATGAACATAGTTCATGATGAAAATAAAAATTACATGTCATCAAAATTTGGGCCCTGGTTATAAGAATCAAAAGAGCAACCTTTTACAGCTCAGTCAGTAGCGAATCTGCCTACTTGAACAAGGGTCTCAGGTTCTATTCCCAGTATGGCCGAAAAAAATGATCATTGATGAAATGTGGATTTTTCCCTTTTCACGGTGATTAATTAACAGCCGAAGGACGGATGTAATATATGTCCTAGATTTAAGCTATTTTTAAATTCGAGTGCTACCCACTTTAGTTACTGAATGCTATAAAGTGTCACTCTCGCGTTAGGCTGGCCTGTTGATGATGGGGAGATAGGGGCTCGAATCCTGCTCAGGTATACTGAGGGTAGTTTACCTAAATTGTTAGAAAGATGCGATGATATGATCAGTGGGTTTAGAAAGGGCACTTTAAATATCTAAACTAAATATATATGTAAGTATTTACTATCTCCTTCACG
Source organism: Timema bartmani (assembly GCA_902151455.1). Classification (NCBI taxonomy): domain Eukaryota; kingdom Metazoa; phylum Arthropoda; class Insecta; order Phasmatodea; family Timematidae; genus Timema; species Timema bartmani. The sequence continues at coordinate 129,201 of CABFWB010001418.1, forward strand.
TAATATAAGAAACATCATAAAGTTAAAATTATAGTTTTGGAGTTTACAAAATAACGGTTAAGGGATGAGCGATTCGTGCTATCTATAACTATTTTTTTATTAATAGGTTTATATCTCTACCCAGTTGTCACATGGTCAAAGGCGTCAAGCTGGGAATTGGCTGTAATTGCTGGGGATGGAAACTCGATGTTATAGTCCTAGACATGGTGCACAAGGGGCTGTTACCTCATCCCCTCCCTATCTATGCTAATGCGAGTGTATTAATTCTAAATCACCATACCAATCGTACCCCTTAGATTGAGTTGTTAACAATCTTAGTGTAAAATTTAGTAATATAAAAAAATTATCACAAGAATTATCAATGAACTAGTCTAAGTATTAGGAACGATGTGTATTCCTGCGAGGAAATTTATTCACATTAACATATAGGAAATATGGGAAAACCACAGTGAAAATAATATGTAAAAATTCACACTTAGTGCATCTTTTTATTATTTTAATCCAGACACACTTTGAACCGCCTGTTAACTGTGACAAAGTATATAATGCGAGTATAATGCCTTAAAGTTAAACCATTTGACCAGTGGGATAAGTCATTGTATTATGATAGTAGTAATATCACAAAAATAAATAAATATAGAATCCATATATATATTTATCCTGGCTATCACTGTAAATTCATGATATATATATATTCTGTAAAAGATGTTATCAGTTTTCTGAACCAAAAATCTGAATGATATGACAAATCTATTCGATTTTTTCAGTCATAATAGCATCAACTCCGTGGTGAGTCTTGTTTCAAGCCTTTCCTCAGTTCTGACGTCAGAGGCGCAGGCCACAAACGTGAGTTTTATCCACCTTTGGTTTTTCCTTATAGTTGATTAATATTCAAATTTGAGTTGTGATCTAGCACTTAACGAGCACAATGCTTTGATCATTTAAATACCTACTCAAAATTATAATGAAAAAATGACTTCTTATAAAATAATTTCTATAATTTCAGTTAATGCAATTCGTAGAAGACATCAAAGATGATCTTGGAGACTTGGCATATTCATCAGCCTTGAATTCCCTCCAAGTCGCCGAAAGGAATCTTCAATGGTTAGAGACCCATTCGGCGACCATTGCAGAGTTTGCCAAAGAACAGAACCATCGTCTACCGATGGCCGTCGTACCCGAGAGCTACACTTTGAAGGTTATACCTTACTTTGAGGTAGACAGTGAATTCACATTTGATGGTGAGGTAGTGATACGAGTCAACGTGAAAGAGCCTACGGATAGAATTGTTCTCCACGTCAACCAGTTGGATATAATCGAAAGTTATTTGACCATCACGTCCGTATCTGAAGGAACTCAATTAACGGTTATTAACACGACCTTAGACACGCCTCGTCAGTTTTTCGATATCCAACTCGAAGAAGAACTCGTTGAAGGGGGTGTCTATGACGTCAGGGTCAGCTACATTGGTTACTTGAATGACGACATGGCTGGATTCTACAGAAGCTATTATAAAGTTGGAGAAGAGACCAGGTAATTTGTTTGGCATTTCACATTTTAACGTAGGCACTGACTTATTGGCGATAGTATACGTATCTAGGATTCAATTTTAGAAGAGGAAGATTAATATCACTTATTCATATCTCTAACCATGTGGTTTAAGACATTGTATTGTAGTTATTTTATAAAAAATGTCTATGCCATTTGAATCAACACGGTCACACACCAAGAAAATAGCCGGCTAATACTGACTCACATTACTTTGAGCACTTTTACGACTCAGATTACAATATACTTCACATGTAAAATATATCTGAATAATTCAGGGGTGATTCAACATGTATTACTTAGAGGAAAGCGTGTTGAGGTGAAGTAGATGGGGCATAAGTTACATTATTCACCCTAAGCATAAATCCTGGTTAAACAATTTACGAACACAACATACAATATGAGGTTGTTCTATCATTACAGATGGATAGCCACTACCTTGTTTCATCCTACAAACGCCAGGAAAGCCTTACCATGCTTTGATGAGCCAGGACTGAAGGCCAAATTCCGTATCAGCATAGCTAGACTCCCGGAGTACCATTCCATCAGTAACGCCAAGAGGATTGAGACAACCACTCCTAAGTATGTGCTCATAAAAATAAACCTATATTCTCTCACTCTCTCTTATAAACACAAACACGAGTTTTGTGACTTCCTAGAGAATGCTATTAAAGCTATCTTTTATTTAATTCAAACGTTTCAACCCAAGGGTTATTTAACGACCTATTATATGGAGTTTCCTTGAGAAAGGTAGTTAGGAAAAATGCACCTGCAAAAACGTGAAAAAAATAATGAGAACCCAATACATATCTTGAGAAAAGCTACCTCATGTACATCCAGTGGAAATTATAACCATGATATGTCCGTAAATAGCATTCGCCCGCTTCAGTGCCAGAATTATCTAAGGGGTCACTTTAGTGTAGGACTGGCCTGCTGTTGACGCGGAGATCGTGGATCGAATCCTGGTCGGGTCTCTGAGGATGGTTTTGTCTAAATGGTTTCTCACGCTCCTTCAACGCAAACGCAGGCAGACCACCTCTAAAATGTTTCTTTTCTAATCCTTACCCCATTTGAGTAATGATCACATATGCGTACAGCTTGAACGGGTAGTAAGATGAGGTAGTACAAAAACTATCAATCCAGTCTTTTACGAAATTTGACACCCTGGACTGCAAAGCCACTCTGGAATATTGTTATATTTATATAGATATTAAAAATAATCAGTATTGGCCCTCAAATGTTTGTTTTTGTGGTTGACTCATATGCGTTTTGCCTAAATTATTTCCTAAAACATATATTTTTGGACCAAAACTAAATATTCAAAGACTTATTTATTTATTATAAAGGATTAGGGTCAGGATGACTTGGGGCTTTGATTATGGACTAATTAGCCGACACGTCTTTAAATACTTGCCCAAGCCACACTAATTGAATGCACCTACTATTTGATTCCCGTCAGTACCACCGAAGACGGTCGTATCTGGGACGAGTTTGAGGAAACCCCCGCCATGTCCACCTACCTGGTGTCGTTCATCGTGTCGGATTTCGGAAGCTCGAGCAACCTAGCGGGTAACGTGACTGTCTGGGAGCGAAAGAGCGTGGTGGCCCAAGCCGCCTACAGCGTGTCTATCAGCCAAGGACACCCTCACCGCCTTGGAACATTTCACCGAGATAGACTACCAACTGGACAAGATGGACCAGGCTGCGATTCCTGATTTCTCGTTCGGGGCTATGGAGAATTGGGGACTGGTCACTTACAGGTTCGTTCGAGATACATGGAGGAATATGTAATGCTAGAATCCAAGAGCCCTTCGGGGCTGGTGTTTTCGATAATACTATGTGTTTCCTTTATGTATGACCTAATAATTGATGTTCACAATAATAAATTAACCTTGCAAACAAACAAACATGGAGGAATGTGGTCTATAAAAAAAATGTATCGATACCGTACTTGTATGGACAAAAAAGTATCGATAATAGTAAGATAAGTATCGTCATAAAAAGAATAAGCAGGACATATCAAAATATAATGCGTTTAGTGGTTTTTTCTTACTGAATATTTTGACTTGTTTTCTATGCTACATACTTATAGTTTTAGTACTTATTTATTAACAATAAATACACCTTTAAAATTATGGTAGCATTTTTGCTAGAGCTTGTATTAAATCACTAAAATATCAATAAAATAATCACTAATTTGTAATATAGGGCTTAATTTTTTTTATCTCGCTTATTTCTTAAAGAAGTAGTCAGAGTTACCCGCCTCGGTGGTACAGTAGGCTAACGAGCTAGTTTCACGTTAAGCCAGACTGCCTAGGACGGGGAGATCGAGGTTAGAATCTCGGTCGGTTGAACTGGGTTTTATTACCTAAAATAATAATAAAAACATAGTAAATCATAGTAAAAAATAGTCATCGCTCCTGGCTACAGATCCAGAGGTCCCGCCCGGGTTTTATCTCCGTAGCTTCCAAAATGTATGGGAAGCTGTGGATCTGCAATGGGGTTAAACTCAGATTCATGAGCACAAATGAGGAGCTCATTGAATAAATAAGTAGCAGCTACGGTTTAGAAAACTTAGATTAATTGCCAGAGGGAGTTTTGTGCTGACCACATGACAGCCTCTATCGTAAATGTTGGTACTAGCAGCGGGTGCTCGGTCACTATGGGTCGTTTGCGGGTTCACACTATGGAGATGCATGATAATAACAGTACTCTAACTGAACGATTGGACTCTTTTTGTTCTACAATTATGCATTTATAAGTTATTCAAACTTGTATTATGTAAATAAATAGCTTACGATAATTTAAACAAATAAATATAAGTTATGAGCTATAGAACCAAAGTATTTGTACTATAATTGATTACAATATGTATTATGTCTTGAGATCCAACTCTACCATCTCCGGTTAGGCCTAGCAGCTGGATAAGTGCTATTTCATTCATGAACAAAGTTAATAACACCAAAATAACATAATATACTTTCTAACTGTTGAATTTTATTTGCTACATACTCAGATATGGCAAAACTGGATTTGAATTTAGTTCAGTATTAACTACGTATACATAAATATCTATCTCTACATGTGTGTGTGTGTGTGTGTGTGTGTGTATGTGCGTGTTTAAACGGTCACAAGGCTTAGATAAAAAAAAAGAGACTTTTGGTCCACGGCCACGAAAATATTTCAGTAATATTCCCAAATATAAACTTACATATTAATTTTTTAACAGCCAAAAACGATAATTTTTTTCTTTTGTCCTTAATTACAGTGTTTCTTAAACATTTGAGAGCTACGCCCCCCTTTTGGACTACTACTACTACTACTACTACTACTACTACTACTACTACTACTACTACTACTACTACTACTACTACTACTACTACTAACCCTTAATGATAAGAAATGCCATCATTTGTTGAAGGGAGAATCTCCTCCTGTTCGACGAGACGGTCTCGACCACGGCCAACAGGCAGAGCATCGCAACCATCATCGCCCACGAGTTCTCCCACCAGTGGTTCGGCGACTTGGTCACCCCCGACTGGTGGACCTATCCTTGGCTTAACGAGGGGTTCGCCACCTACTTTGAGTACTTCATTGCGGCAAAGGTACAGTCAAGAGTCGAGAGGAAGATCGGATCTTCGGGGTAAATATTTATGGTCTAGTCTCGGGAGTCAACCAATCTCCCAGTGTGCGAATAATAGGAAGTTTAAGGGCAATGAGGGATAACCTGACCTTCAAAGCTCTACCATAAATACGGTCTTGGATCTGCGTACTCCGTATCTAACAACCGTATTAAGATAGAAAATATTTGTTGGAAACGCATTTCAGTAGATCCTGTTTGGATACAAACCTCGACCTACCTGTCAACGGTAAAGTAGACAAGACAGTTTTGATGTCTTTATCCATCTCCCTACTGAGCTGGGTGCAATTTTAGTTCGCCGCGGGCTCTTTATCAGTATTTCTTAAACCCAACGTTTCTTTAATACTTCTGGCCTTTCCTTCTGTTATAGGTATGGGGGGGGG
>CABFWB010001418.1:134907-161965 GCA_902151455.1 Timema bartmani
AATTTTTGATTTGGCTTTATTTCTTTTGAAAGTTGCATTGTATTAAATTCCAATTGTGTTTGTTCTTTCTATTTCTTTAAAATAGGTTCTAACAGATTATATCAAGAAACAGTGTAAACGGCTCTTACGCATTAAAATTAATCTTTAGCGTAAGACTGTAGGGAATTCGAGGAAATGCAGTGCTTTTGCAGTTTTTCTATCAACACTTTTTTTTTGCCAAGATAAATAAAATATTTCTCCAGTAGAAACATAAATATTAAATCTATTCACAGGGTGAGATCAACATTTCTTGAATATCTGTAAAGAGTGCTCTAGAATTGTATGACTTTTATATTTATTTAAATGTTTCTTGTAAAATTCTAACATGCTCATTACATATATTCAAGAACTGTGAATTTCACCATGTGAATAAAATTAAACTACTTGTTTCTACTGGAGAAATATTTTATTTATTTTGGTTAAAAAAGTTTTGCTATAAAATCTGCAAAAATACTTACCTTTCCTTGCGTCCCATACACCCCCACCTTAAAGTTGTTCTTCCTTATCTCAAGGTGGAACCAAACTGGCGACTTGATCAGCAGTTCCTGGTGGAGGTCGTACAGAACGCTTTCGCAACGGACGCTTTGGATAGTTCCCGACCCATGAACTACAACATCACTTATGCGTCGGAGATAATCGGTGTCTTTGATACCATCACCTATGATAAAGGTAAACTAGTTCTCAGTTTCATTTATTTGACACTATCTTGTAAAAGCCAATTACCCACAACTTAACATAGTTGAGTAAAACAGACACACTACTGAGTAACTGAACGATCTTATATATAAGTACTGTACTAAACTATTTTAGGTACACCCGTTATCAATTCAAATGATTAAAATTTTAACATTAACTTACTTACCACAGTTTTGTAAATTATAAACAACATTTTTTAAATTTCTTCTTTTTATAAAAACATATTTTGTAAATAAAGCTAATATTGAAGGAAAATTTTCTTACGTTTTTATTCTAAGTTCAATATGAAATTTTCTAATATTTTATCATTATTTTTGTATTATCATAATTAGAATAACTATTAATTAGTATGTATAATTATTTAGCTATGATTGTTTAGCTTATTTTCTCATATAATTAATTATACGTAGGCCCTAATTGTAAGGTACATGACTGTGTACTTTATCAGTGCTGGCCTGTTATAGGTCTCACAACTGTTGGCCAGAATTAAGATAAATGAATTTAAATTAAATTAATTTAAATAATTAAGTCTCGTAGATTACGATGGGCAAGACATTGAGCATGAAAGGAAAATTTCAGAACCTTGTTCAGGCTACTTACTGGTAAACCCAATGGGAAGATGGTAAGACCTGGATGCAGATGGAAGGATAGCATTCGAATGAACTTGAAAGAGATAGGGTGTAATGAGGTGGACTGGATAGAACTATCTCAAGATAGAGATAGTTGGCGTACTTTCGTAGGTACGGCAATGAACTTTTAAGTTCCTAGTGCCATAAAGTAAGTATGTTCTCTCCTCTAGGAATAAGCTTTTTTTAAAAAAAATTCCACTAATTTTTTAAATACTACCTCTTAATATTAATTTTCAACTACAATATTACCTACCGTACTGTAGTATTTTGTTAACATAATACTATTATGAATTCGAAGAACAAACTTCATCAACAAACATACAGACAAAATACTCGTATTATTTAGGTAAATAAGTATTAAATTTAAATAAAATTTGGACTATACAAATAAACCCATAGGCCCTACAGCTATATTATTAATTTCAATTTCTTGAAACAGAAGTTTGTTGTTCAGATAGATTACTGTAATTAATAGGCTTACGTTTCCTTTCAGCTGGTTCTGTTATCCGTATGTTGGAACATGTTTTGACGAGTGAGACGTTCCGTAAAGGTCTTAGCAGATACTTAAAAGCACAGTAAGTCTCATGTCGATTAGTTTGTGAGGTTTTTAACTTTTCACGCTCATTTTAATAATATATCCGATGTATTAAAATGTAATAAACAACTAATTGTACATGAATATCGAAGCTTGGGAGCTCGAAATGATCTTCAGGCTACGGGTAAAAATAACCACATCAAGTATCATATTTACAAATTGAAAAATTATATCTGGAAATGGGAATTGAAACCGAGACTCCAACCTGCTAATTCAAGAGTATTGGGTTAGATTTATCTGTCTTTCTCAATCTACATGAATAAAACACATTAAATAGTCAGGTTAACATTCATTATCTGATGTATTGGATTAGATTTATTTACAAACCAGCTGGTTAATTGACTTTCACATAATTAACATAGGTGCTTTGGAATAAATTTGGTTCAAAAAGGGATGAGGCTACATAGGAATGGAAGAGGTTACATAATTATGATTTACATACCCTGTTCTCATAATAAAACATTGTTAGGTTAATCAAATCTCGTAGACTCCGGTGGGCAGAACATGCAGCGCGAATGGGAGAATCTATAACTAACAGTTTTCAAGGTAATTACTGGCCAACCCAATGGAAAAAGACCATTGGGAAGATCTAGACGCAAATGGGAGGATACTATTAAAATGGACCCATAAAAGATGGGTTATAGTGAGGTGGACTGGATAAAACTAGTTCAAGATATAGATCGTTTGCTTACTTTTGTAAGTGTGGCAATGAACGTTCAAATTCCTAATGCCATAAAGTAAGTAAGTGGTTTTATTTAGAAGACAATAATTTTTATATATATTTAAATATAAATCAAATTATAAAAATCAATTTTTCTAAAACAAGAGCTAAGGTTTTCTGAACTTTGGCTGGGGATGTGAAAATGTATTAATATTATTTCAATTTGTTACAAATACTTAAACCAATTATTTTGGAATATCTTTATGTACATTACCTATTTACATTTAGTATGGGTATAGTGAGAAAGGGTAATATTTATGAATAAAACATTCTTTTAATAGTAATTTAACTTGACATAAGTTTTTAAAATAAATATATTAATTTTATTTTATTTTGTGAAAAAATCTATCGGCTCCTCTCTCCTGTTCATTTGTCACAAACAGGTCTTACCAATCTACCGAACCCGACATTCTATATTCTCATCTTCAAGCCCAGCACTCGGAGACAGTTGGTTCTGATGAGTCTGTGGACGTGAAACAAATAATGGACTCCTGGGGCAACCAGAAAGGATACCCCGTCATTTCTGTGACCAGAGACTATCACGCTGGGACATCAAACGTGACACAGGTCATCATTATTATTACTATAAAAATATTAGTTAGTTTTTTTTAGTAAAGTCTTAGTAGCCACTTGAGGTAAATACATACGATAGTGGGATAGAGATTAAGAAGGTAGAATTCTAGAGGAAATGTACCCGTTGAGTGTGGTGAGTGAAAAACAATTACGCTTCAGCGGGATTCGAACCCCGATATCCACGTCCCTGACAATCCAATCCAACAAGAGAGTGACACGTTAGACCATGCGATCACTGTTGAGGGTAGTTTGCTAATTAGTTTGTTAAACAAACAAAAAATTACCTAAAATATGACATTTATTTGATATTTAACTGTAATTTTAATAGTTTATTAAAGAATTAAGATAAGGGATAAGGAGGAATAAGAAATGTATCTTAGAGAAAGAGAGAGAGTGGAAAAACACTCATCAATGTATATGGACACTATTCGTACTTTCCACTTCCTCATCAACTGCATCATAATGTAATGAGAATCTAAGACCATGAAACGCTCACTAATTCTGTGGGTATTTATTTTTTTGTAGTCAATATGACCTTTTAATGAAGTCTCTTTACTTCAATCCATCATTTCTAGAAACGTTTCCTTTTGATGCCGACCTCTGACACCTCGGACGACGGCTACAATTGGTGGGTACCCCTGAGCTACACCTCAAGATCCGAAGCTGACTTTACTATGACCTCACCGGCGGTTTGGATCACCCCGTCAGACTCGCAGCTTCAGCTGACAGGCATCGGTGGAAGTGGTGACTGGGTCATTTTCAACATCCAGGAGACAGGTTGGTCGATCATACCCGACACCAGAAGTGTCTCGTGGCTTGTTTCCCTCTTACTCAGTTTATTTAAAATCTAAACTACGTTCACGCAGAAAGGTAAGCAGTTTTACCTCGCGGGCTGCAATACTGTACCGACAATATTAAGATTGAACACTTAGTATATTTTTATTTTTATTTTGGAATCCCGAGTGTCTCAGCGGTGAGGAGTGAACGCGAGCACTCCCGACTATGTCCGAACGCACCCGAAGTAGTATTTTCCATCGTCTACTAGAGTAGTCATTTGTTGGTTCAAGGTAAATTTGAATAAAAATGTAATAATTTTCTTTGGGTATCAGGAATAAAATAATTTATAAAATAATTTAAAACACGTACTTATTTAATTTTGTAAAACATAAATGTTATTTGTCATTTTTTCTCTTAAAGAGTTTTAAATTTTTCATGAGCTAGTGGGTCACAAAAAAAAAAGTAACGGTGGGTCGCAAGTGGTGTGCGGGCCTTGAGTTCAAGACCCTTGCATAGCCCTTTCTTATAATCTGCTCCATAGTAGAACCATGCATGGTAAGTTAGTTATTGTAATAGTAAGTATGTAGAGTGGAGTCTGTATTATTGGTCAAATGAGGACAGACCTGTAACTAAAGGCTTTGGGGCCCCGGGGCAACAGATATTAATGGGGACCCCCTTTTTTATTTTTTTCCTTCCAACCTCTAAATGACACATTCCCACCTCTTTTAATAAGCCTTGTTGATATGAGTTGTTAGTTATTTGATGTTTGTGATCCGGTAAAGTTAATACTAAATTTAATATAAAATCATGCATTATGACTGAGGTAAGCGATAGCTTTAAGGTAAAATATTTATAAAGTTAAATTGAAAATCATTTTTAACAATTACACTGGGCGAATGCAATCACATACAAAATACAATAGTATTAGAATACACTTTGAAAAAACAACCAGAGTTAAATATATTGAGATGATATGCGTTTGATTAAAGTTTTGGTCTGCTTTAATTCGACAAAAACCTCCTTGCTCGGGGGACCCTTATACTCGGGGCCCTGGGCACTGCCCCAGTGGTAACTACGACCCTGAATGGGGAAGATAATGAGGAAGAACATAGCACAGGTACAGTTTTAACTAGCTCTGCTTATCCTGGCAACACTCCATGACCCTCCCCTGCCCGCCACGTTTGCAACTCGACAACAACTCATAAACAAATCACTATTGTGCGAATACTAGAGACATAGTAGAAACATGATAGCAAGAACAAAAGTTAACACAACTTCTGTCTTGTATCCATGTGATTTACAACTGTCACTTCTGATAGATTATATAAATATTAATAAATTGGTACTAATAACATAATAATAATATACTGTCAATGTTGACCGAAAACCAATTATGTTTTTTTTATGAAAGGTATTTTCCACTACGTTCTTATGGTTGGACCTTTTAACCTAAGTGGCGTGTCGTGAAGTGTCCAGGATACTCAGAACTTGTTAAAACTACCTGTGAGATATCCTCACTCACTAGTTCCCAATTTGACCAAATAAACATAAGCACTGCTCTATAAACTTTACGTGGGAGATCAATATATGTTTCTACCTACCCAATGATTGATGATAACATATTTCAAGCACAGTTTGAACCCACTCTTCTCACCCTGCAAATATTCCGTACCATGCCACTATATACCTTTTATCTTAGTCTCAAAACTGCAAGAAAATCTTTGTTGAAAATGATATTATAGTACTTTTTCCTCAGTTTTATAAAATCTATGAAACTATAAATTAGTAGCTATTGGTATAGGAGTTTGTTGTAATCCTTACCTTATAATTACCATCCAAACAAATTTGGAGATAACAACCTCCTAAGCTTCAGTAGGGTGTGATACTCTTAAGCTTTTCCATTTTAGTATTCTTTTAACAATATTATCATTGCGTCTTAGTTACGATAGTAAGTTAGGGGTGAGGATGGTTATATATACACTAAGTGTACCCGAATTTGCGTGGAGGGAGAGTGGAAAACCAATTTTGAAAACCTTCAGTACACCCGACCGAGATTCAAGCCTAGATATCCCCGTCATCGGAAGTCTAATCTACTGCAAGAGTAGAACCTTAGACCATGCGATTACCGAAGCGTGTTCCGTTTTAGTCGTACGTTTTCCTGTCCAGAAAGATCTATCTGAGGCCTGTATTCTTTAAACTATCGTAACCCCACCGTTCCCCAGATTTCGGGGTAAGAATCCAAACCGTCTTATGAAACAGCCACTTTATAACCAATTATTTTCTTAAATAGTGACTATCTAATTAGTCTAAAAACTCTTCTAATCTTACACTATACAATAAGCCACCATAAAAATATTCAAAAACTGTATTCTTCTTTAAAGGGTGATTTTTTTTCTAGGAGAATATTTTTAGAAGATTTTATTTTTAAGTGAAATAAACCGCATTACCTTTACCTTTTAAAGGCACAGGGATAAAGAAAAACCCACTATAAATCCAAGTTTGCGGTATAACTGACGGTGCTATAACCAGAGATCAGTGTATATTAAATTGGTTTTTGGTAAATCAATTGCGGTGCCGATTCCTTCTTTAAAACAATTCTTCTCCCTTAAGGATACTACCGAGTGAACTATGATGCTCAGAACTGGCAGTTAATAACAAACCAACTTAACAGCGACCAATTCGATGTGATCCACGTGTTGAACCGAGCTCAACTATTAGACGACTCTCTGAACCTCGCCAGGGCCGGGATACTCGACTATGTCTCCGCCTTGGACGTGACGAGGTACCTATACAGAGAGACGGACTACATCCCGTGGTACTCTGCTTTCAATGCCTTCAACTTCCTCAACATCAGGCTTAGGGGGGCATCGCCTGCTGGCTACCAGCTCTTCAAGGTGATACAAATACACAGGCCGATCCAGCCAACCTTCCTCATCCTTAGCTCAACCTGAACTGCTTGTTATTTCGTAAACTGCGAGAGTGGTTGACTTTCAAGGTTATAATATTTAAATGGCCCTTAAACAGTATTTATGTGCTTATTTTCTTAAAACATTATGCAATTACGTTTTTTAATTTGAATGTTTGACGGCCAAAGGTGGCTCATCTGTTCTTACATGGGTATTTCTGTTTAACAGAATTGTACTATCAAACTGATTGATTTTGCTCACGTCATCGTACTACCCACTTAGGCTATGCACTTATATACTAATTACGCTAATGTGCTAGGGATGAAGTTGGTTGGATATATAGAGGACGTGAACTATTTTCTTCATGGAGGGAGAATGGAGAACCATCTTAAGAAAAACACACCCTCAGTACACCAGACCTTTTATTCTAGCCTCAATCTTCCCGTCATCAGCATTCGATTCTATTGCTAGAGTGATGCAATGGACCAATCGATAACTGAAGTGGGTTACTATACTATTGAACTGTTTGGCCTAGTAAACTGCATCTTAATAATCACTAGGATTATCCACAGATTAAATTGTTTCTTTCCAGTCAGTATCAAACTTGCCCTTTTAAGCCCAATTTACTCATTATTTCCTCATATTATCTCAAAGCAACAACGCAACTGTGTGGGGCTTTCCTTTTAATTATAACTTCCTTAGCCCCATCCCATTCGAGTAGATATACGAACAAACCGTTCAGGCAGTAAGAATCGAAGAAATATGTAACAATCATGTAAACACTTGGATTTTTTTAAATAAGACAAATTTATATTTATGTTTTCAAAATGTTTTCAAACCTGGTTCTAACACTTAGCCATTAAAAAANAAAAAATATGTATGTTCCTGTCCTGCTGAATGTCCTATTGCAGGATTACATCCTTGGACAACTAGAAGACCTGTACAACAGTCTGGAGTTCCAAGTCAGGGCGACGGATGACCACGTGACCAAGCTATTGCGCACTAGCGTCCTCTCCTGGGCGTGCACTTTCGATCACGAAGGCTGTGTCAGTAACGCTACTCAACACTTCGCACAGATGATGGCTGACCCTGAAAATTATATGTGAGATTTTTTAATACCTAGTGGAGCTAGGTCCTTATTTAATTTGACTGTTTGTGTCATTTCATCTTTTAACCTCTTTGTTTCGCGGTTAGTTCCAAATGAATAGAGTGATTTTAACGAATTTTGGCAGGGGCAGTCTTTAAAACCCAGAATGAACGATGTATGTGTATATATGTGTTTTTAATTTTTGCATATATTGCTCTACTGACGTCTTAAGCCACAGGAAAAATGGTTATTCTATATAAATATAATGTTATGTTGATTGTAGTACTAATTTTTTCCTGTATATCTTGATCACAAGGTTAATTTTAACTTTAAATCCAAGGAGAAATCATAAGAGATACTTTAAATTGAAATATATCTATATATATTTCTCCAAAGTTTAATCTAAAGATTTATAATCTAACCTATGAGAACATAGAAGGAGCTAGGTCTACTGTTACAAAACTACGTGTTTTAATTGTACAATTTAGGCTACAACCATTATTTAATATGTGTGCTCGTTAGTGACAATACTGGACAACAACCTCTTGAGCAATCTAACCTAAAACAACAGGATGAGGGGACATTTCTAAGCAGCCTCACGATTCTCCAAGTGGAAATAAGGAATGTCAATAAATGTCACATAATCTCTCCATATTGACGGTGGTTTATTTCCTCATGTGAATTATCACTTTTGTTTTTATAAACTCACTCTCACAGATTCGAGTACAATTCCTCTTTATTCCTACCAATTCGTTAGAGTCATTAATAGCTATACAATAGTTACACAACTCAAGCGCTTGTAACAATCATGTTTATTGTTCATTCACACTTGTATTGAGCGCCAAATACCCTTACAAACCCCCCCACTTACTTTCGGATCACGGGAAATATTAACTTCTTGACCTCCTCATCGGGATTCGATGTAAGGTCTCTCAGACATGACTGGACCACACTTGAGCGATCTTGCTCACGGTCCAGTCCTAGCCTTCCATTTGATCAAATTATTGTAGTATATCATTGTTGACGCAGCTCATCGTCAACTATTCTCTTTGTTGACGCATCTCTTTGTTAGCGCATCTCATTATTGAAGCATCTTATTGTTGATACATCTTATTGTTGACGCATACAATTGTTGTATCATTCAATTATTGTAGTATCCCATTATTGGTATATACCATTTTCCAATACTTAAAATATTGTATCATTTTATTATTTAGTATTTCATTGTTCCATCATAAAATTCTCGTAGAATTCAATTTTTATGTCATAGAATATCATTATTGTATCATAGAATTATTGTAACATCTATTACTTTAGAATCCTATTGTTTTATCATACAACTATTGTGTTAGCTTATTATTGTGATATTTAAATGTTATAGCACCCAAATATTGTATCGTACCATAATTGTAGTATTTAATTGTTGCTTTGTTCGAAACTCATGCATTATATTATTGTGTCATTTCATTGTTGTATACAATTATTGTAACATCTCATTACTGCATCATTTTATTGTTATATTATCCCATACTTGTAGCTTACCATTGTTGTAGCCTCCAACTCTTGTATAATCTCATTGTTGTATCACCCCAATGCTGTAGCATCCAATTATTGTAACATCCCATTACTGCAGCATATTATTGTTGTACCGTCAAATAATTGTATCTTATCATTGTTGTACTATACAACTATTTCATCATCTCATTGTTGTAGCATCCCTGCGGATCTGACAAGCGTGACGTACTGCACTTCTTTGAGCCACGGAGGGGAGACAGAGTGGGAGTACCTGTGGCAGAAGTACCTGACCTCCACCGTGAGCACTGAACAAGTGCTGCTCCTATCAGCCCTCGGCTGCACCACACAAGAAACACTCATCAATAGGTATATTACTAGTCAGGGTAGAAAAAAAAGAAAAAAAGAAATACTCCTTGAGAATAACCTCAGGGTAAAATATAAAAAATAAGACATACTTCGTGAGAATAACCGCAATATAAAGGTTGAAAACTGTTTGAAGTTTCAAAAAATTGTGCTCATTTCTTTCATAATAGAAATTTGGGGGCAACCGTAAGTAAAATTACAAGGAGTTTCCATACTAATTTCTTAGATATTTTTCAAATTGTATTTCTTATTATTATTGAAATATTAATAAAGAACTCAACGTTACACCTTTCCACATTATTGTATGTTCACATACTGGGGTTATAAATAAAATATAGATGTCAATACGTTTTACAGAACTAAAACAAGTTTATTTAGGCTTGAATACTTTATTTTAGCTAACTTCAGAAGAAGAAAAAAATGTTTTCAATCCTTACATTACATCTTAATTTGTTTGGAAGGAGCCAGAAAATATTGGATTTTTAAATTTATTTTCCTGAGCTTTCATTCATGCCTTAAAAATAATTTAGAACAGTTTATCTTTGGGATCAGGATATGATTGGAGGACCTCTATCAATACGGGGGCGCCAAGACCAATCAATTCACCACTGAAATTGCTAGAAAAAACTATTACATTAACAGCGACTACAACGATTGATTATTCTTCACGCTATATCTACATTATTTATTTCAGATACCTTACTCTTTCAATCACCGAAGACTCTGGAATCCGTAAACAGGACGCGGCCAGCGTTTTCTCTGCGGTTTATTCCAATGTGGGAGGAATAGACCTAGCTTTCAACTTTCTCACCGAAAACTATGAATCCATCTCTCAATTGTGAGTCACTTAACAAATATAGCTCATTTTTTAAATATGTAATTAATTAAAGATAGACGTTAAAACACTTTCTCGCCCATTTTTAATTTACAGATATTTGACAAATTACTAATTTAAAAAAAATAGCTGATCATAAAACATTGTTTTTCCCAATTTCTAACATAGGCCTATAATATTATTTCATATTCAGATCCATTTTCTATCTATAGTCATAACCCCTCGGTCTCCCTTTAAAACCCTATAAAAATTAGTACTTGACAACATATTGAAAGTAAATTATTTAATTATTCAATGGAATAGGAGGAAATTATATTTTTATTCGTAATGTTGTTGCTTTAAATAATTATCTTCAAGTAAAATAATGGTGAGACTTTTGGCAAATGTGCTCTTAACAGGGATTGTAAATTTGAACCTTTAATTCAATATGAAAATGCTTTCGAGATTGAATTAATCATAATTTTTTTTAATGTTAAAAGACAATTCCCACTATTTTATAATAATCTAAAAAATTGAAATAGAAGGGGAAAAAGAGAAGAAAAAATTACTGCTCTTATGAAATATTAAGGGTTAAGTTAAGAGGTTGAGGTTCAAAATACCTGTCGAAGTTATTATTTTTCAAGTGTTACATTTCAGGATATCTGAATCTTTCTGAATGAGCTGTGAGGTTAAAAATACTTTTAATTTATATAGATATAGCCATTAACATAACTAAGTAAGCTGTAACACAATTTAATCTGTTTATGTTGGCAGTTATGGAGGAATGAACTCTATTGGTAACATTATCACAGGCATCGCCACGAGACTGTCCACGCAAGAGCAAGCTGACAGAGTAAGTTGCTACCTAATAATCATGTACTTAATACGTTATGTAGATTCCAAACCGGAGACTTTCATCCTTGATATTTAATGAAATGAGGATTTACTGTACGTTTACCTGGTATAGCAGCAAGCTTACCATGATGTATTAAACAAAAGTGTAGATTTTAAGACTAGATAGGACCAGAATATAGTCAGTAAAGGTAAGGTTGATTCCTTTTTAAGATAACAGGTGTGTAAAATCGTGTTAATTTAATACGAATTAAAAATACGTTACAGTTTTCTTTCACAAATTTAAAACTTGATTATTATATAAAAAATTAGATGTAATTGGTTATTTTTATATATACTTAAGTAGGAGTATCACAATACCAATAATATTTTAGATCTAAAAAATAAACGTAGGGTAGTTAACATTGACAACAAAGTCTCTATTAGGTTTACTAACTGACGATACTGTAAAGCTTTTCAACTTCTAAATAAATTGTTTGGCGTATCAATACATTAAGTTATTGTGGTCACTGTACGAAATTTTCTGCAAGTATCCGACTTTTACTGATTTCATGTGTTCAATAAAAATATATTCAGTGAAATCCGAGGTGCTCCCCTAACTTATATTTTTATTTATAAATATAGCCATTTCATTCTTACTATTAAAGTGAGGTAAGCGGGCCATTAAAAAGTAATGGCTTTCCTTCCACCAGTGTTAATATGTTATACATTGATTTGTACTTTCTTTCGAATCATCGAGGATAGAAGTATTGTGACTGTCAAAAAATTACAACTCAAGGGTTTAATAAATGTCGACGTTTCATGACTACATAAAACTGAAAATTTTGTGTTTGCGACGTCGTCTCTTTGTTTGTCTGTCTGTTCATCTGCCTATTTGTATCTTGGATGGAGTAGAGCCAAAAATAATATAATGGTTGGGCTAAAACTCTGTATCTAGAGTTTTCATAAGTTCCTCCCGAGGGATTTTTGAAATTAGATATCTGACTTATTTTCAGGGTGAATGGTGAAGGGTGAAGGGAATAAGGATATAAAATAGATTTTCTCAAAATCCACTATAACGATTTTTATTAAATTTTGTATCTAGGCATTATTTAACATTAAAAATGAAATGTAAATTCTCGTTTTCCCATGAAAATGAGTTTAAGGGTACTTTACATAAGTGAAAATTTCAGATTTGGATAGTGTTTTCGAGAATATTTAAGATACGAAATAATGTATCATTGTGAAGATGTAGTAATACTAAATTAATCTTTTAATCAATAATTTCTGAGCTATAAGCCAATATTTACATTTTTTATTCAAATCTTTGTAAATGAATTTGATTCACAAGCTCTTTGGTCGACATAGATGCTCCTTTTGTCTCAATGTTTATTTAACAATGTAAAATATTTAATTTATGCTTATTAAATTATGGTTTCTGCACAGTGTATAATATCTTGTTTCACAAAATCTACGAGTTTTAGTAAATGTTTCTATTTTAAGATTATAGAGAGAAAGTCTATGCGATGCACCGTACCATTTATTCACAAGTATATAGCTAGTAAAGTAAAGTTGAAATTTATAAAATTATCTATTTATTAATGTTTATAATATCAAAATCTTACTATAAAAGTTCTATATATAGTGAAGAAGGAATATGTGACTGGGTTAAAATATGGCCGACTGTTTGAAATTCTCATTTGGTAAATGTCGATGACTCCCCTAATCAACCTAATGCTATTTTCAGCTGGGCCAATTCATCGAAAGCCACCAGGACAACCTCGGGAGCGCTCTATTGGCGTCCCAAAGGGCACTAGAAACTGTGCAAGAAAACTTGAACTGGTTGGATACGAACGGCGAGAAAATCCTGTCTTGGTTGAACGATACTGTGAACCCGACCACCACGGTGGCGCCGTCTGGTAACGGAGCGTCGAGGCACGTCCAGATAACGCTGTTACTGCTATTGCCATCTATCGTCGTGTGGTGGAGACTGGCGTGATATACAAACACACGACACCGCCGTTTGACCGTTAAACGGTTGCAGTAGTTGGCGTTTTTTACAAGTCTGATTTCATTATAACTATCAATATTATGGTTTTTACAGGCGACTAACAAACAAAACTGGGTTATTATTATCCTGGACTTTTCTTAAAAGATGCTTTCTTTCTAACCACATGAATAATTAATTTCGACCCAAAAAGAATAACATATTTATTTACTAAATAGATTTATAAAAAGTTATAAGGCCTTAATAAATTATCTTTTTTATGTATAAGAAGAACAATAAAATAAAAATATTTGTGTTTAATTGAATAAATGAAATGTTAAAGTATTGTGTCATAAATAAATAAATTTAATTATGTATCTTATTTTAGGTTATCTCTAGTTCCCAATTGGTTTGTACTATCATTTTCGTTGAACATGATTCACATTTATTCTAGTTTACAAGTATGTAGGAGGCTAGAATTTGAAACCCTAATTGGTTACTCACTTTATCTCCACCCAAATTTGGGTACATTCCCCTTATACTAAACATTTCTCATTCCTTCCGCATTTATGTAATTAAAAATGCTGACAGCTCAAACAGTTAATAGTACGGGTTGGAAAAATCAAAACACAGATCTCACTTAGGATTTAAATCCTAATATTGTGTATTTCCATGCAAATTCAAGTGAGTATCCTTTTCCTCTAAATTGCAGCTTCCTTACACCTACTCCTTTAGTTGATTTTTTTTTCGCTCCCACGTTTTATATCTACTAATAGTTCGGATTATACGTTTATATACTAATTCCGCTAATGATTTTAGGGATTAGTACGGTTATATTTATAGGAAATGAACTCGAATTTTCGTGGAGAGTGAGTGGAAAACCATTTTGGAATCGCCACCCTCAGTACACCCGACCGAGATTCAAACCTTGATCTCCCCATCATCCGCAGTATAGCTCAACACGAAACTAGCGCGTTAGACCATGCTGCCACCAAAGCTAGTTTTAGTTCAATTTATTTATTAATTTATTTAACACCGCCTCTTATTACCCGTTTGGATTATATGCTCATGTACTAATTACGCTAATGGGTTAGGAATTGGAAGGTTGAATTTAGAGGAAGTGAACCCGCATTTGCGTGGAAAGTGGAAAACCATTTAGGGAAAACCACCCCAGTTCACCCGACCGATGTTAAAACCTTTATCTCCCCGTCCTCAGCAGTCTGGCTCAACACGAAACTAGCGCGTTAGTTAACTACGCCACGGAGGAAGGTTTTTAGTTCAATTAAGTGAGGATAGCAAATACACGGTAAAATTATTGTGAAAATAATAAATATAGGGGTATTAATGATTGCCCCATTAGCTTGGAAGGAGTTTGGGGCATTGAGAGTGAGCATCACAACAGAATAAACCATCCTCAGTGCACCCAAATGGGTTTCGAGCTAAGTACATTCTACGTCAAAGTTAGGAGTTCAACAAAATTAATATAATATTGCTGTGGGCATTAATTATAACTAAATATTTTGAATTGATTTAGGTACAGTTTTAGTAACTAGCCCAAATTCTTAAATAATGTCTTAGCTCTCCCTTAATGACTCTTACTGTACAGTATCATTTTCAAACGAAGGGCTTTTTAGAAAATAACACTTGCCAGCCAATATTAATAACGTTTTACTATATTATTGACGTTATTTTATAGAAATTTATTAGTGTTTATTAAAAGCCACTACTACAAATCACATGGCATGACGTAATAATACGTGATATTAGATATATCAACTTTTCTAGCTGTCAGATAAGTCGCTGTCTATTAAAATTGGACTATATCAGTAATAGCAGATACTAGAAAATGTCCTATTTCTTTGAAATTGTTTTTGTAAAACAACCCTAGAAAAAATTAAATAAGAATTAAACAAAGCATTTATGAGTTACTTCTCAAATTTTTTCTCACTCAAATAGGAAATAACTTTTAGGTTTACATAATATATCTCTTTTATTATATATATAAAACTACTCTGAAAATAAGTTGGTCAATGGAGATATTTTTTATCAAGTAAAATTTACATCCCTCCCCCATTAAATAGGTATTTGATTTTACCATTTGGCTATTGAACCAGATTTAAAAAAATATTGCCTTTATGATAGATGTCAGAAGTAGATAATACCTCCTTTTGTGGTCACACGGTATAAGCAGTCATTCTCGCAATAGACTAGAATACCAATTACAGGAATAGCAGGGTTCTAATCTCAGTCAGGTATATTGAGAGTGGTTTTCCTTAATGGTTTTACACTCTCCCGCCATGCAAATACAAATACACTTCCTCTAAATTCAGCCATCATCAGCCCTAACTTATCAGTGTAATTAATACATATGCGTATAGCCTTATTAGGTAGTAAAATGCTGTGATAAAGAATAAAGTAGATAATACAGTATTAGTCAATCTATGACATTTTTGGCAGGTTTGTCTTGTGGGTTATTGCCAATTGTTGTTGCCAATTCAAGCAAGGATTCACCGGACTGTACTTAATTATGGTGTTTTCCATCTCATTACCCATTTTACCAACCACACTAAAAATAATGTAGTGAATGAATGTCTATTGGATTCAAGAGTAGAGTTTTGATAAAATAAAATCCCTCCATTTATTTGAGGTATTTAACGTGTACTTTCTGAACTGACTGTATCAGCACAAGACTAATAAATTAACTTAATTCCATAACTGACACGAGAGCCAACCCTTGGCCGTTAATTCAGAAAGGGTGAACCCACAATTCACCAAAAATGAATTTTTCGGCCAGGCCAATAACCGAACCCGTTGGCATTAACTCATTAGAAAGACACACTACATACCTAGTTAAGGTGTCGAACGAGTTTGACACTGAATGGGAGGAGACATTATAACTTGTACAGTTCTGTGAAACCTTATTTCCCTTACTAATAACCTAAGAGCGAGCTTTGTATTTTGATAACAATAGTCTATACAAAGGACTCAATTGAATTACTTCTCAATAAAGCCAAATCGATAGAACACCTGCCATATATTGTGGAAGATAGTGACAACTTCTGCTTAGAGAAAGTGTCATAAGTTCACAATTTTGAACCCTTTAGCCGTTAATCTCAGTTTTTTTAGACCAGAGCCACAACTTTTTCATTCAAGTAGCTCTTCGTTTGTCTTCACGAGTCTGAGTTAAACCCGGTTCAGACCCACTGCTTCACGGAGAAATCTGGTGGCACTGGAATCGACCCCGGGACCTCTGTATCTGCAGCCAGGAGCTCTGATTACTAGACCATAAGGGCAATATAGTATATAAATAGATAAAAAATGAGTGTGTTGGCTGACACACATGAGGTTATTCAAACAGAGAGACAGACAGAATAAACAACTCATCAAATACGTGATAAATAAGAAATATTTATATTATATATTAACCTTATCTCACACATTTAAACGCGCACTACCCTTTACAATTGAGGGATTAAAAATGATCGACTCAATCAATTTAGAGATTAGTTTTATCTACATTTTTTAAATTTTTTTTAAATGATATTACACAATATTATTTCAAAATGTGTTTCTTTATACTTAATAGTCAACTTAACTACCATACCATACAAATTATTTGGTGTAGTGGGCCGTTCATAAAATGAATTCAAAGTTAAAACCTACGCTAGTAATGAATGAGTTCTTGAATTAACATGAAAGAATATACCGGAGAAAGTGACCGGAATAAATAAAAGAAATATACTTAAATGGGCGTTCACAACCAAAAGAGGAACCTAATTTACAAATTATACGTATAGAAGGTGTTTGTTTTCTAGGTTTGTGGATAAATTACATTGTGTAAATGTGTCATTCAGAATACAAGTGGTTTACAGCCTCTTATGATCAATACAATTATCAAAGTTACTCATTATTCTGAATTATGAGTGCTTGACAAAACTACGAATACCTAGAGATATTAAATTTATCATAAATTTCCTTGATTTTTTAAATGTCATGAATACAATAAAAGGTTTATTATCTATATAATATGATACACAATCGATAAATGATGGATTTATTAAACCAAGGAAATCGTAGGATGGGAAGAAATATATCTACAATGGAGCAATTTTATCTTAAAAGTTAAGCTTTGAACAAAGATAAAACACATCGCGGAGAGGTTCTTATCGCATTGAAACTGTTTCCCCAACTGAGTTAAAAAATTGGTGAGTTACGAAACAAGAAATAAGAGGCGTACCCATGATATTTATTTTGGAGAGGGGGAGGGTGTCCTACCTATGGTGACTTGTGGAGAACTATCCCATTGGTAGATGTCAAAGAAGCTATTTAAACTTCAAATCCTTTTTGAAGCGATTTAATTTTTTTCTAAACCTAATTGGGGCTTTAAATATAATAGATTTGATAAGACTTTAAGAATTCACTAGCCTGGTTGTTGATTAGAAATACCAAATTACATTATATTTCTTCTTTTGTGATAGGTTTGAGCCCCGAAACACCCCTTCTAAACACGGGCCATCAGAAATAAATCCATTCTCAAGTCCACATAATCATTTATCTACACCGCATATTTTTCATTTTTAGCAAAACATTATTAAATAAAAGATATATATGAAAACATGATGAAATTATTAAATAGATAATTGACATTAAATCAGCAACCCATGTGTTTCGCTTGGTGGCTATTTATCAATAATTATTCCCACAACAGGGACCGAGTGGTATAAAGATTTAAACTCGCGTTTACTTTGGCTTCCGTTGAAAGGGTGGTAAGAAAATGCTCGAGTATTTTTCGGACAGGGCCAACTCGTACACTTTTGACACCCTGAGCAAAGCATGAAAATTTCTACTTCACATTTCAAGCGATTAATAATTATTTTTTCTCATAAATAAAGATTTACGTTTAAAAAAATGGGGCAATTTTTACTCTTTTAAACAAATCATATAATTTTTAATATATAATTTCAAACTTTGTAATGTATTATCCATTATCGATTAATATAATTGGGTATCAACATTTGGCATCATTATGTTTTATTAATTTTTAAATATACTGTACATGATAGCACAATTGGTTCTCTTAAATCATTAGTTTATGAAATTTTTATTAAAAAGATCACTTGACTCACGTAGTGTTATAATAATGTGCTGTACTTATAAAGGTATACCTCTCATATAAAATTAAAAACCTATCACGAAAGACTACACGCTCACATTAAAAGAAATATTAAATTTTTTAGTAAGTATAGTTTATAATTAAGACAAATTATTGCTATTACGATTACATCATTTTTGAATATATTTTTATTTGACTCACATCTTTGCTATATTGTTAATAAATAGATTTTAAAACATCAAATAATTATATATAATTTTTGCCGCCCTCTGAATCTGCCACGCTAATCAACTGCCTACCCTGTCCCATTTTTCACGTTAGAACAAGTCTTGCGTTCAGTTACTGTAAGATTATTTTTCAAAATGTGCTGTTAACTACCCCTCTATCCCTTTTACTTCGCCAACATCCTTTATTATTGTTTATTGGTACACATGCATTTCCTCTAAGCCTCCTTTCTCGTCTTTAACCTTCAGATTGAGCCATTAAAAGCCCCATATGAGCCGTTTCGGTGGTCACGTGGTCTTACGCGCCACTCTTGCAATAGACTAAACTGCCGATGATGGGGAGATCGAGGTTCGAATCTTTGGTTGGCGTACTGAGGGTGGTTTTCTAAAATGGTTTTCCATTATCACTCCACGTAAATGCTAGTACAATTCCTCTAAATATGACCTTATTAATCCCTAAAACTATTAGTGTAATTAATATATAAGCGTATAACCCGAACGGGTAGTAAGACGTGGTGCTAGAAAAAAAATACCAGCCATGTTATTAACATAACGTAAAAAAAAATCATTAAGTACCTGTATCTCGAGATATAGTGTGTAGTGTCTAGTACAGATTTAAATAAAAAATTCTTAATTTTATTTGTTAACATATATATATATGTATATTATATATATATATACATATATAGAATTGAAACAAAGAACATTTACAACCTTGAGATTATTATGTACAGTACATGTTTTGATATTTTATATGTCCTCGAACTCAAAATTAAATTATTCTTTATAACCTGTTCCTTTATATATTTTTCTGAATTCAAGGCTACGACCAAAATGGTCCAATAGATTTCGTTCAATCTTTTTAATGTTATACGTTCATACCTCGATAGCAAATTGTCATTTGGATACTAGTCCTAAAAATTAGGATCGTTTACTGTTGATTGATTTTTAAAGAATTGGAAATGTTTTGAAAATTACTAAGTGATTTTGTTCGAAATTAAGTGTTGCCAATTGTTCAATACATTACATAATACTGAATATTTATATTAAAGAGAAAAATTGATTTAAGATTAGCTTACTGATATATGATTATATTGTTTTGAAATTAAAAATAAATGTCTTTAACAATTTTGTTTAAAAGAATAGGAGTCAAAAAATATGTTTTTTTAGGTAAAAAAGTTTAGAAGTTGTTAAATGATAACCTATTTAAAAAATCCAAATACTTAATTAGAAGGTATGTATGATTGTGTCGTAATATTTATTTATTTATTTAAATCGGTATTTTGACATTCACCTGTCGCGTTCAGCAAATATATCATAAGCAACCAATATTTATTCTTCATTTTTAAAATATCATTAATAACACTTAGATTTTTATTTCTGTTTACAAATATTTCTCACTTTATCATGACGATTGATAACTATTAGCACTTTTGTCTCTGTTACTAGTCTTTCTTATTTTGTTAGCACGGCAATTATTTTTATCAAGATATAAGAAGTCAATAAATACCTTTTTATAGCTATATACTTTACATATAAAGTTGTTTACGTAGCTTAATATGTCAGTCTCACAAAAAACCTCAAAATTTAAATAAATATATATATATATATTGGTTATTCAGACTAGGCTTAGAAAATGTCATTACCAATTTTCATTAAAATTGGTCAAAGCATTTGGCAGTAATCGTTGAACAACCAGACAGATTTACTGATGAAATGCCAAACACTATGCTTATTCAACACGTATTTTACAAGGCTTTGGGTTGGGATAGAGAATTTAAAGTTGATTGTCGATAAACTGTACATGATAAAAACTAAATTTAGGCATATATAATAATCACACGCAAATAAAAATTGTATATATACCACACAATGTTGTCTTTTAAAAAGGTCCCCCACTATTTTATAAAATATTTAAGAATAAAGGTTTTATTCATGATACCTTTTAACTACTAATAAAAATTACCTGATCATTTTCAGTGGTGGCGTGTGTGTTGCTACCCATTAAAACCAAGCTTAATAAAACTGTTCTGGTAAACTGTTCCCTACTATTTACTCTTCATTGGACCAGCCACACATAAAGTAATTCTATGAGCAAATGTAGGCGCGTTGACTTAAAAAATTAAATTTGATACTTAATGGAATGGGAATATTTTATTAACACAGCCTCGTTACGCCTGTCTTTGCCTTACAACATTCCACTAGACGTATCTTTATGGCGTAGTTCTATAGCTTACATAAGTGAAATCTTAATAAAAGATTAAGAATGATATTCCAAAATAGCATACTTAATCAAATCTAGTAAAAAACAGTTGAAATCATTTATTAAATAATAGTATTCTTTTGAGAAATATATTCAAGCCTATCCCATGAACGTTCACACATATGATTAATTTATGCATAAAAACTATATAGATCTGTCATTCATTTTGTGTGGAAAAACTGAATTAAAATATTTTAGGCTGAAAATATCAAGTTCAGCTAGAACATAAATTGTATAAAAGATTGAAGTTAAACATAATTTTAGTATGAAAATATCAATGGAAGCTAGAAAATTAATAACATAGTTAATGTTAAAGCTGCCCTTGACCTTTTCATATTAAAATATAACTTTCACTTCAATCTGTTTACACAAAATAAATGACTGATTTAAATAGTATTCATGCCTAAATTAATAAATACGATGATCTCTTAGAAACAATATACATAACTATCCTTATTCCTAGAAACGTTTCGCAATAGTCATTACGAATCTTCGTATTGTTCATAATCCACGAAATGATCCCCTATTGCTGTACAGATGTATCAAAGTCATCAAACATTAATTGATCTTCTGACAGATATTGTTATCAGACGGTAAATATTGAATTTCAGTCAAGGATATATACAGTGACAAATGTTTAAACTCTCTCTGTTATATCAGTGAAGATGTTGGTAAAGAACTGTTTTAGAAATTAAAATAATTAATTGACGATCTTTAGAAGGTGAATAGAGATTATTCATACAAATTAATCTATATAGCTTGAAGAGTATATTCTATAAACATTGAAATTATATGTCCTAGCATGAGGAATGATTTATTTGACATTATTAAAAGGTTTAACGTTGGATGGTTTAAAAAATATTGTTTGAATAATTTAGATCTTTATCTAATTTCATTTTAGAGATCTGTCGTCTAAATATTTGATTTCCACATTATTTATTATGTTTTCCAAAATGTTAATTAATTTCAATCTTATTATTTAGACAATTTAACAGGTGATTAATTCTCTACAACCATAATATGTGAATGGGTACATATTGTATACATTAGAGAGGAACGTTCTAAAAACCACTTATTATATAAATTTGTAAAATTTAAGGTGGGATGGAAGGTAACATGAGTTAAGGTCAATATCTTTATAGTTTTTACTATAAAAAACTTTGCCTAGCTCTCTTAATATTAGGGTTTAAGAGGTCGGCTATACTAAAAATTTCAGGCCATTTAAATCATATTTATAATTAATAATTGTTGTACTCACCATAGTTTTGAAGATAATAAGCTGATTTTTTTATAAATAAGTTTTCACAAGATGTTCTAAGTATTGTGGTATACAGTTTAATCAACACAAACTTATGCTATATTAATATAAAATAATAATTAAGAAAAACACATTTTTTTAAAAGTTTGGGTTCAATAAATCAGCCGGCTATCATTATGACGGTTAAGTAAAAACATTAATTCTTGAAGAACA
The DNA here is from genome assembly GCA_902151455.1 of Timema bartmani. Lineage (NCBI taxonomy): Eukaryota > Metazoa > Arthropoda > Insecta > Phasmatodea > Timematidae > Timema > Timema bartmani. The sequence goes on from CABFWB010001418.1 coordinate 157,512, forward strand.
TATTAACATTTTTACCAAAAAGGAATATATGATATGATGTTTTGAGAAATTTATTAATTTCTCAAAACATTATATAAAGAATATTAAATTTAATTTCATACACTGAGTCTAGTCATCCCAACAGTCCTAGGACATTTGTCATAGTCATTGGAGAAATTGACAAAGACATTTTCTCTTAATTTAAAAAGTTTCTTGTCAATTGTAAATATTACAGATATTCAAGAACTGTTGAAGTTAAAATATGTAGCAAATTAAACCTAAATGTTTTTACTGAAACAATAATTTTTATTTATTTTTACCGAAATGTAATATTTTTGTCATAAAATCTGCAAAAATACTGAACTTAAATCGCGTTTCCTTACATACCACTTGAAGATTATCTTGATATTATCCTACCTAATTGTTTTAACAGTAAACTAAATGTTTTATGAAATATTTGCAGACTTCTTCAAAACCCACTACAAAACTCAGAAGATCAATATGTTTCTGCTAGGACCGGTGTTTTTCATCGTCTTTACAGTTGCCACTTCATCGCCAATACCAGAGAGCAGAATTGGTTTGACTCCAGCAGTGGAACCATTTGCTGGGGTAGAATATCTCCTGCCTACCAATGTGGTCCCTCAAAAATACGTGCTACAATTGAAACCAAACCTATCTGGGGATTTTGCCTTCAGCGGAGAAATGACGATGACTGTACAAGTGACCACGGCCACTAACACGATCACTTTCCATACAAACGACATGAACGTAGCTTCCGTCACTGTGACTAATATAGACACCAACTCCGTGGTTCAAGTGACGAATCAAGTCTACTTAGAGACTTATGACTTTTACACTTTGACTTTGGAGAGTGTGGCCGCAGTCGGGAACTATGAAATCTATGTGGCATACACCGGATATCATAAGGACGATATGAGAGGTTTTTACAGGAGCTCTTACGTCAACAGTAATAACGAAAAAGTGTAAGTATGTTTATTTTTTTAAAAAAAGGTTCTAGTTAAATCTTGCCTCTTTGTAAACAGTAAAGCATATGCGTCATAAATAAAGTAGTCACTAGATGTTACAAAGGTATATTCTATAGATTAGTATTTCCCAAACTAAGATACGCATATCCATACATTGACTAGAGATCAGTATGTTTGTCTTACATCTAAAGAAACTGACATAATCTACCAAAGATGAGAGATGCAGAACATATAGATAGACGTATCATTGAAAATAAGTAGATATAGTAGCTATGATCACTATCCGTTGGATGCCAATTTATCCTCAGTACAAATTATGATTAATTAATATAAATACAGCAAATGATATATGTCAAAACACTGTTAATTATATAATCCCATTGTTTATACTTAGGTGGCTTGCCTCGACTCATTTCGAACCGGTTCGGGCCCGCAGAGCCTTCCCTTGTTTCGATGAACCGGCTCTAAAAGCCAGGTTTCAGATCAGCATCGCTGTACCTGAGGGACTCCACGCAATCTCCAACATGCCTAGAAATACCAGTGTAATAGATGATGGGTGAGTATCTAAGCTATATAACATTAGCAATTTGGCTCGTTCTTCGCACTGTCAAGCCGGATCAGACTAAATCAAATTAGGACTTAAACATCCAACTGCCGTCATTTTGATAGTTCCTTCTTCGACAATCCTGTGCTGGCTATGGCAATCAGAAACCAATTGTGCAAATTAATAAATTTTAAGAAAACAAATTTTTGAACGAATATATTACCTAGTCAACAAATTAAGTGCACAAATGAACGCAATCTTCACCTAAAAAAAATCTCCATTACGTCAGCCCGCAATCGAGCCCTACTGACCGGAGTGGCTGCCGCTTGTTGGGGAAGATAGTGCCAACATCCAAGGTTAGAGGGTGTAATGTGGTCAACACAATGAACCCTCCAGGTATTAATCTCAGTTTTATAAACCAGAGCTACTACTTTTTCAGATATACTCATTTGTCCTCACGAAGCTTAATTGGCCCTGTTAATTTTTACCTAATTACGATCAAAATATAAATGAAATTATATATTAGATATTGTTACCAAAATGTTCTAGAAAAAATAATATCATATTTCACAAAGATCATAAATGAAATAATAGACTCTGTTATAGCACCATATTAATTAATGCACCTCATGATTTCTCAAAGAGAATCACAATCCCCAAGATATGTCACCATACTGTGTTTATTTTAATTGTTATTATACCTGTTAGATGGGTGATAGTTTATAATTTTATTTTTATGTTTTTAATAAGTATAATTGATAGCTTATTTAACCCATCCTTCGATTTTTATCTTTGTTTTCACAAGTACCAATTGATCCATTATAAAAATAATCTTTCGTTTTTGTATTCGTTTAGTTTTATACATTTTTGGTCTGCGCCTTTATCAAGTTAAGGCTTACCGCCATATTTAGAATGTTTTTAAATGTTAACTTATGAATTTTTTAGGCACCCCTATCTACCCTTTTCTCCCTCCATTTGTCATCTGATTTCTAAATTCTAAACTTTACAACTTTTATGGTTATGTGGGTTGGTTCTTTTACCAACTTGGCGAATTTAAGTGTGTTTCCATGCCGAAAAGTAGATTTCCTAATTATTTTGGAAATATGTTAAGTTACACCCCTCCATTTTAATTCCCCAGATTCCTAATATAAAATTTTAAGACTTATTTGGTTATCTAACATAGTCTTTTTACATGTATAACAAATTTAAACTTAACCATTTCGAATATAAGGTTTCTATATTAGCTGTATACCTTTTAATCTCTTCCATTTCCTGAGCTTCAATTTTGAAATTCCGTATGTTCGGATATCATTTGGTTAACCGGGAAGGTCCACTTACATACATACCAAATTTCAAATTTTTAACCCCTCAATTAGCAAGCCTCATCTCAATTTTTTTCTAACTTTGCCATATCCCACCCTAATTTCCCAGAATTTAGTTTTAAAATCCTATTCGAAATTTTCAGAATTTAATAATCCTCATTTGGACTAACCCCTATACCTTCTTAATAAATTTCAGTTATCTACCACACAGAGAAATAGTTGAATATATTAGTTTTGGAAATGTTGGTCCCCTCATCCCTCTTTCATCATTTATTCAAATCTTGATTATACATTTCAAAATTTTAACGTTTATTTGGTTATATTGAAGGGTCCTTATAACTGATTGCCAAATTTAAGTGTTCCATCACAACTAAACTTTTTTTCTCATTTGTAGATTTTTGGGGGTATATGGCCTTGTCTCTCTACCTTCCTGTCAAATTTTAATTTTATAACTCATCTAAAAAGTTTTTTTTAGTTATATACATTCATTCCCTAGATAAAATTTTGAAATTTCATGTGTTTAGATATTCCTGGTTATATGGGGCAATCTCGTTACCTTCCTGAAAAAATTTCATCTTTACACTTCATCTAGAAGTGAACTTCTTAATTAGTCACGCAATATGTCCACTGTATGCTCTCTATTCTCTTTTAGCAGCACCACACGTTAAGTCTCTTCAAATATTTCTTCTATTTTTTTCCACATAAATTAGCTAGAAATTATCATCCAGAAATAAATCAAAGGTATATTCAAAAACTACACGTGAGTGATGTAATACAACTATTTTTCCCCCATTGGTTTAATATATGTAGAAATTAAATAAATAAGAACATTATCTTTACGAGGATGGAATTTAGAGGAGTAGGCCTAAACATAAAACAAATACTTTTCTCTTACAGAGAAGAGGGATTAGATTGGTACCACTTCGAAGAAACGCCTATGCCAATGTCAACGTATCTTGTGGCGTTCGTAGTGTCCGATTTTGAAAAAACCTCTGAGGATTCCGTCAGCATATGGCATAGGCCGGGTCTGCAATCCCAAGCTCTATACAGCGCTTCCATCAGTCCAAAAATAATCGATAAACTGGAAAGAATTCACGGGAGTTTCTTATCACCTTCCAAAAATGGATGAGGTGGCTGTACCCGACTTTTCGGCAGGCGCAATGGAAAATTGGGGGCTTGTCACTTATAGGTATGTATTATTTTTCAAATACAAAACCGTTTAAACAATATTTCCTTAAGTAAAAAAAACAACATGCACACGGGAATAGAACCCAATACTATTACAAGGTTGTAATACTTTTTTAACTTAATTGAATTTGTTTAATCTGTCCTGACCAATCCTGTGGACAGTACTTATTTATCAGTTTGAGATGCAAATGTACCTATCTATGATGGTATTTGATTATTTTCTAGTGAATTATTATTTAGACGTCCATCAAAGGTTTATTTATCTAATTTTAACTTCTTTAAATAAAAATGAATTATTTATTAATAAATTTTCATAGCACAAAGAAAGAATGGTTTTCCCTAGAAATTATTTTGAAAACTATTTAGTAAACACGTTAAATTTTCATCAAAACTATTTATTTTAAATGTGATTCCTTATAAAAAAAATATTAAACA
>CABFWB010001419.1:0-17627 GCA_902151455.1 Timema bartmani
ATAATAATAATAATAATAATAACAATAATAATAATAATAATAATAATAATAATAATAATAATAATAATAATAATAATAATGAATGAGATGGAGAGCAAAATGCCTGTAAAAAGAAAGAAAATCCATGTTCTACATACATCTGCTTGTCCATGGGACAGTGTAAGAGCTTCTCTAACCAAAGAGGAAAGTAAAGGATACTTCAATTCTCCAAGACTGTTTCCGTTTTTTAGTATTGCAGACCAGAATATATTTATTCTGGCTATAGATCCTGAGGCTAATCCTTCAGAAATATTGTTTTCATTTATTTGTTCAACCATTTAGAGTTTCCACTCACCACATAGCTTATGTGTGTCACAACTTTTAATGCCACTTTTTGCAAACATTTTAACAAGTGCAGCTCACCTTGAAGCAATGGCTGCAAACATTGGATTTTGCAGAGCAGCCTAATATCCAACAGAACTTCTTGAACTAAGTATTCTTTAACAACAGCATTGATTTTTTATCGATTCATTGAAGAAAAACTTTCGTTCCCTTTCTTTTAGGTCCAAAGCCTCTTTCGTTGTGAGACATCCAACCTTAATGACATGACAAAAACAAGAAAAGTTTAAATGATAGAAGAAGGAAGGAATTAATAAATGGATGTGCTTAATGATCCATATTCAAATCTGTATGCCTAATGTAAGCATTAGTTTCTCTTTCACATTGACTGTTGAAGTAATAAGAGCAGTCAAGGCTGTATCTTTAATATTCAAATTCAATTAGCTCTGTCCAACATTTTAAATACCTTTATTTCCTTACATTTAATATAGTATTAGAAAACAAAAGACGTTTCTTGGAATTAACCGAGTAAGTGGGCTCCAAGAAAAGGAGAAAAACATTTTTACTATCACCTGTAAGGTCTTGATGTATTAACAAGATGAAAAAGCAGCAAAAAATAAAAGAACAACTGTCAGATATGGAATTTGTAGCTTATGCAAGTAGGACAAAATTTTAACAACATTGCTAGTTAAGACAAGGTTGTGAAAGGCTATGCTAGGATATGGGAATCAGTGGTAGAATAGTAGTGGCCTTATGCTATATTAATGTAACATAAAAAAATGTCAAATCTCAAAAAACTTAAATATTTGCTTGACACTTAGTTAATAAAAGAACCACCAGCAGAATTTAATCCCTACAAGACCTCAAAAGAGGTGAGATATTTTTTTATTTCCTCGCATTCCACTACTTATTCGGATAGAATTATAGGTAGGCTACTAATTACACTATTGTTGTAGGCATAATAAAAGTTAGACTGTAGAGGAAATGTACCCATATTTACATGGGGGAGAGTGGGAAATCATTTAGGGAAAAAACACTAAGTACACACGGTTGGGATTCAATCCCTGATGTCCCCGTCATTGGCAAACCAGACTTAGTGATCTTGATCATGTGCTCACTAGCATAAGTAATAATAATCATCTCAATGTTGCTAATATTAACAATATTATATTCGCTTGTGTGTAAGTTTTAAGATAATAACATTATTTTTATTTAATTTTGGTTACAAAACGCTTTTATTATTTTTGAACATATCTATTATTACTTTCTCAAATAGAGAGAAAAAATTGTAGCCGTGAAAAAATTTGAACTCAAGATTAGGATGAATATTCATAATATATAATATTTGCAAAGCTACTTTTGGGTAGATGTGCAGGTAATTTAGCCAAAATTAATTTAGATTCATTGTTTTAAACTCATTCTTTGCTTTTGTATTGCACTTAAGTTCAATAGCTTCTTATTGTATTGACTCTGCCAATGAATCAATATTAACATTGAAGGGATTTCATGTCAATTTACAAGACCAATCATCTGAAGAAAGGTCTGGAAAATAGTGCTTGAATTCTTCTTCAAGAAGGTCCAAGTGTGAAATAATCTTGTTCTTCAACTCATGCTGATCAAATTCATTGTTGCCAAGTAGTTCAATGAGGCGAGGAAATGATGAAAAATTCCTGTCTTGAGGTTGGCACTTTCACAGCTGAAGTTTTCCCATGTATGCACTGATAGCATCATGGGATGACATTATGTTTGAGTTTTTCCCTTGCAGTTTTAAATTGAGGTTTTTCAATGCTTCAAAAAAATCTGAAAGGTATGCCAGTGACATAATAATTTTATCGATGGTGAAAGCTCTACATAGCTCATTGTTTTTATGACTAAGTAAAAATATTTTTACTTCGGACTTCAATTCATACAGCTGGGCTAACATATTACCTTTTGATAACCAACGAAAAGTAGAGTTTTGTGTTCAGCTCCAAGATCAGCACAATGACCTTCAAAAAGCTTTGTATTTAAAGCACCTGGCTTCACAGAATTCACTACTTTTAATGCTACTTTCAGTGAGTGGTTAAATTCATCTGGTAAAGTTTTAACTGCCAAAGCTTGTCTGTGAATGACATAGTGGGTTCCTATCATAGCCGGATTTTTATCTTTTGCCAACTTAAGGAATCCAGAACGAGAACCAAGCATTGCTGGTGCTCCATCAGTACAAACCCCAACAACTCTTTTCCATGAAAGTCTATTTTCATCGAAAAATTAACAAACAGCAGACATGATGTCAGAAGCATTTGATGTTGTCTTCAAAGCTTTTATAAACAACATTTCTTCTCTTAAATCTCCGCCATCCATAAACCGACAATAAACTAGCAATTAACAGTGCTGATCCAAATCAGTGGTCTCATCACACTGAATTGAAAAAAAAGGTGAAGCTTTTACTTTTTCAATAAGGTGTGCTTTTATGTTGCCAGCAAGGTTATCAAGCATAGGATTCACTGTAAAGTCGGAAAGAGAGATTTTTGATAACTTCTGTTGGCTCTCATCACCAAGAACAATGTTAGCAGCTGTTAAAATGCACGTTTTCACAAGTGTTTCTCCGGTTGTATGAGCTTTCTTCTCTTTGGCTATTAGTAGAGTAATTAAGAATTAATAGCCAGAGCTATTATTTATGCTTATTAGTGGGGATTACTCCACCTAGATATCATATTCTGAAAATTGAAAAATGACACCTGGACACGGGTTCGATTCCCGTGTCCAGGTGTCATTTTTCAATTTTCAGAATATTAGTAGAGTAAGTTAATATGAGGCTTCCACGACTTTGGCCATCTCTTGATGGAAATAACCAGTAGAAATTTAACAAAATCACCTTTATTATAGGTGAGCCTTAAATGTTTATTTTTTATGAGAAATGATTGACATTTAAAGAGTTTCTCTCGATTGACAGTGTATTTTGGTAAGTGAGTAAGTTAATCTTAAATGTATATATTTCCAAAAATTAGGGTTTATGTGACTTTGCCATAAGTGTTGAGAATATTCAAAGGGTGCTCTACATTCTACAGACAAATACAATTATTTAAAAAAAAATACTTATCTTTTTATACACGAAAACTTTAGAATTGGCAATACTTTCTTATATTCAAACTAATATTTAAAATAAATATTTCCAAATAATAGTTTCAGATTGACTTTTAAATTAATTGACTAATGACAGGGAAAATAAAAAAAATTGCATTAATTGGGCCTTGAAATAAAGTTTTAGGCAAATTTAAGTCTAGAATTCCCCAACTCAAGATCCTGACTCTCCACAAACTTCCCAACTTTCAAGCTTTTTCCCAATATTGGGGGAAGGGGGTGACACCCCCAACTACCCCCCAGGTATGACGCCCCTCCATACATACAATGTTTCAAACAAAATTGATCACAAAATTCACTCACTCACTAACTTTTAAAAAAATTGACTTTCCTATAGTAGAAATTGTTTGTTGGCAAAAATTTCATGGGAAAAAAAATAAACGTGAGCCATAAATTTATTTAAAAACAAATCCAATATAAATCATAGTACAAACCTGTTGAGTCGAGCTTCATGCATTTGAGTGAATGAAGTCTGCCGACAAAAAATTATTTTGGCTTGTCTTTTAATACTGTCACCAAATGCCGTTCCATATGGACAGGTTTCATGGTGTCATTTCTGAGAACTGAATGACAAACAACACACTGGGGCAATTGCATCCCTTTTTCTTTCGGTTACAGTGAAACCATACTTAATGTATGTAATCTTCATTATAGAGCCTCTTCTTGGACACAGACCACTATCACAGACAAAACAAAACGCTCACTATTTTAAATTTAATAAAATAAAATATGCATACATGAAAATTACACGAAATGGCCTGCAGGGAACCAACTCGAGGTAGGATGCTCATCCGCATGTGCAAACTTAGACCCTCAAAGCATCTTACTTTTAGCTGGTCACCTGATATAAGATTGTAGGCAGGGAAGAAATGTTACTTATTGTAAAATAAATTGGAATTCTTAGATGATTTTTTAACGTTATTTTATAGTGGTTCTACGCCCCCCAGGTTGGGAGCCACCCCTCTAGAAGCTATTTTAAGTGGTCCTTGCCTGGAAAATTTTTCAGTAAATAAGATGCCTCTAAAGCAAATTTTTTGAAATTTGTATGCCCCTAAAATTAAATGCCTCTAAAAGTTACTTGAAGTAGTCTTCCCCTGGCTATTTTTATAAAAGTGGATGCTTCTAGAAGATATTTTGAGTTTGGGTGTTCAGTCTCTGAACTGTATATATTTAATATTGTAAAATAGCTTTTGTGTAGTAATTTGTTTAACATAGGTTTTTTTTAATATAATGCTCGTTTATTTTGTGGGAGAACAGTTCAGTTGAGCACGGTAATCAGGACACATAGGGTGGTTGCCAGAATGGGTGCACTAATTTATGCACAAATCGGTGTCCGAATGCGAGTCGGGTGTTATAGGCCCTAAAGTGGCCTTCTTTATCAAGAAACAACAAGAGTTTGAAANGCCCCCCCCCCCCCCTTGTTTCCCCATTTCTTCCTACTCTTAGCCCAGCAACCCACAAAGTAGGCCTTCATTGTCGGCAAACCTCATTTGGACGAGGTAAGCAATTCCTATCACAATTTTATATTGAATACAATCCACTTTCTTTGTTTTCACTGGTTATTTTAATCGTTTGTTGACTGGAAAGAACATTGGGGTAAGGACATATTTTAGCTTCATATTCGAGAATATCAGAGGGAAGTAAAATAAATCTTTAGTAGTCAAATTTATTCCAGTAGGGGGAGGATTAAATTCTTTTCAGGAGGAGGGGCAGTGTCCCCCTACCCCTCAGTTCCACCACCAATAGATACACCTCATAATTGCCCCACCAAAACTATAGTAGGATTCTGATAGAGAAAATTTTTTGTAACATACAAACTTTTTTTACGGTCACCATTGATATTATTTTACTATATTAATGTTATTATTTTATAGCTATTGATATAATCTATTAAAAGTGACAAAGGCAGATCACATGATTTGACATATAAATATATTAAAATTGTTTCAGTAAATGTTGTAGACGTCAAAATTCCCCAACAGACGGCAATATTCAAGCACTTTTCCTGGGTTTGTTTCCTGTTGTTCAAAATTCAAGCATAGTTCTCGGTCTTCTTGATCAGAGACCACCCTGACAATTGAAATGTCTCAAACAAAAGAAAAATAGAGTCAACTCAAGTATGTGTACAAATGCATGTTATAGATAGCCAAAAATATCAATTTAGTTAATACAAAATTATCACCGCAAGCAATATAACACAGAATCCCCCACACACCAAGAAAAAAAAAAAAGGACAACTTACATGTAGCAGCATTTTGAGCCATTAGAAAAGAGAAGATGTAGAAGGAATTCAACAACTGCAAACACAAAATAACAAGTGGTTTCATTAAGAAACTACCACTATAATACTTTATGATTAAATATGTGTTTACCTAGGAACCTAACTCAGCAGAGTTATAGTAAAGTTTAGTTCAATAAAAAACTTTTTAAGTGAGTTAGAAAATTTAAATTTGTCAGGAATGTAAAGGGATCACTTCAAATAACAATATAAATGTTAAATATTTGCTATTTCAATATGGGGGCGGGGGTGGCATTGGGGGTTTAAAATTTCCAAAACTAAAAGAATAAACTACTTCTCACAATGGTATAAGATTGAAATTTATTGGGTGGGCCTAAGAACCTAGATCAAATAGTCTTAATGTTTGAAAATTCTTAGATTTCAAAATGAGCAAACAAAAATGGTAAGGGTGGCTTCCTTCAAAATTTTTAAAGCTGATTTAAAATACAATTTTTTGTAGGGTATTAAATTGAAATTGGGCATGTAAGTAACTAGACCTTCCCGAATATCCAAATGATGTATGAGAATATGGAATTTCAAAAGTAAAGCCCGGGAAATGGAAGAATTTAAAATATATACAACTATAATAGAACACTATTTTCAATGTGGTTAAAAGTTGAAATTTGGCGGGCATGTAAAAACTAAATGGAACGACACAATCAAACAAACTTTCTCATTTTGTGTATTATAACTTCAACAAAGAGAATTTTCAAAAATAGGTTTTTAATAAACTACCCTTGAATTAATTTACTTTATAAAAATAAAGATACATTATTATTGATATGTAAAATATTCTCCCGATACCAATTTTGAACTAAATTGTTAAAGTCAATTTTTAAAGTATTCAAATAAAAAAAATAGTTACCAGTCAAATATTCATAACCAAATTTCCCCCCCAAAACAAGTATACAGCTTTATTTGTCATGTTCATGTCAAACCCTCCCCAGATATATATTTTAAGCAAAATCATTACAGCCATTTTCAAAATAATTCAAATTTTCAAGAATCACTGCTCAGTTAAATACCTTTATCGAATTTTTTTATCCAAAACAAAGTAGACAGGGTTATTTGTCATATCAAACACTACCAAGATACCCATTTGGAACCAAATCGTTAAGGCCATTTTTAAAGATATTTCTAATTTTTGACAACTCAGTCATCAGTACCCATAAATGAGTGTCTACCCCAAAAACAAATATACAGTGTTAACTGTCATGTCAAACATTCTCGAGATACCTATTTGGAACTAAATTGTTAGGGCAATTTTTTAAAATATTTCACGTTATTGAAAACTCAGTCATCAGTTAACTACCCATATGTGAGTTTTTACCCATAAAACAAGTATTCATCTGTTACTTGTCATGTAAAACACCTGTAAAATACTTATTTGGAACCAAATTGTTTGAGCAATTTGTACGATATTTCAAGTTTTTTGAAAAATCAGTCATCAGTAAACTACCCATAAATGAGTTTTTACCCCTAAAACAAGTATAAAGTGTTATTTGGTATGTCAAACACTACCCAGATACCCATGTGGAACCAAATCATTAAAGCCATTTGTAAAATATTTCAAGTTTTTAAAAATCAGTCATCAGTAAACTACCCTCCAACAAATGTTTGCCCGAAAACCAATTATATAGTGCTTTTTGTCATGTCAAACAAATCTTTAATATATGCATTCCAAACAAAATTGTAATAGCCATTTTCTAAAAATGTGTAACTCAAAAAAATTACTGACGAGTTAACTACCCTTAATTGAAGGGCTTGAATAGAAAAAGAAGTTTTGTGGTATAGCTCTACAATATCTAAATATCAAGTTTGAGGTCAGGGATGAACCCACAGAGAGACAGACAGACAGACATGGGGTCAGATAAAATTGTAAATCCACTTTTTTTGGGTTCACATAAAACATAGAGATTTGACAATCTTAAGATCATTTTTTTTTTCTATCACAATATTTTCTCTTGATATGAGGAAGTAAAAACCTAAAAGACGTCCAAATACGTCTTAACATTTCAAAATGGGAATGTGGGATCTAAAAATGGGGGTAGACGGTAGCTTGACATCTTTCCAAAAGTATTAAAAAATCTACTTTTCGGCATGGAAGAAAATTTAAATTTGCCAAGTTAGTAAAAGGTCTAACCTACATAAATATACAATTTGAAAAGTTGGAAATTAAAAACAAGGTGCTGAGAAATTGGTGAAAGAGGGGAGGGGGGGTGTCTCCACATTTCCTAAAAACCTTCTCAACATGGTGGAAAACTTTCAAATTTTTAAAGGCAGACAAAAAAAGTCTATAAAAAAAAATAAACGAATGCAAAAATTAAAGATTATATTATAGGGGATCTTTTATTATTGTGGATACATAGCTTAAAATGGAAGGATAAATAAGCGCCTATCTTGGAGCAACATAACAATCAAAATAAACTAATTCTGGCAGCATGGCTTGTGGACAGAGATTCTTTTTGGGAAATTATGTGCCTCCATATTTAATACTTTTCGGTAACTGAGTCTTAATATTTCATTTATTCTCTTTGGTGAAACGTGAGGTTATATTTTTCCAAGATGTTTTTGTAACAATGTATATTAGTTTGTTTCACTTATATTATGATCCTGTTTAAGTATTGTATTGTCAATGTGCGTATAACCCGAACGGGTAGTAAGACGCGGTGCTAATAATAATAATATTGTCAATGGATTGCGTTTGTTTGTTCACTCAGTTTGTGGACTAGTTTATATTTTCTTTCAAAGATTTGATTTATTTTAATTTATTAATTGGCATAGTTATCTCAGGACTGTACGCGGAGTAGCTATAAAAATGATGGCAGCTGGCTGATGAATGTCCTAGTTTATTTTGATGCGGCTTACCCATACAAGAAACAGGTCAAACTGCTTGTTCTAAATAAAATGGCTATGTACATGATGATTATTATTAAGTTACTAATATAAGTGTAGTGTGAAATGATAAATTAAACTAGAAGTAATGTGCTGAAATAATAATTTTCAAAACTACACATGATAGGCATACACAAAACTTTTTTAAAATGTTCTTAAGGAGCCTGACAAAGATTGTATACTGCAGGATTTCTCAAACTTTTTACACTCAAGCCTCACTTGACAACAAGAATAATTGTTAAGCCTCACTGCCATAAAAAAAAGGCTTCAAAAAAGCTTTACGTTAAAAAAGAAACAAAAATAAATTGTGTAGTTTTGACATTGATTACAATAATTTCATGAATTTGGTTGAAGCTTTTTTTTTCATAAAAACCCAATAAAATAATTATTTTATTTTGGTTTTACATTGGAAGAGTCCTTCAACAACTTAGCTCAGTCAGTAGCGTTCCTGTCTACTGAGCCTAAGAGTTCCAGGTTCGATTCCTGGCATGGCCGAAAACTTTATCATCGGTGAAATTTGGGTTTACTCTTTCATAGTGATGAATTAATGGCCGGAGGCTGGTTGTTGTGTCTGTTCTAGATTTAAGTTAGTTTGTAAATCATATGCTGATTTAATAATTCAGTTCAGAAAGTGCATATTAGATACCTCAAATAAATGAGATGAAAATACATTTGAAGACATGAATACTATTCATGAGAAACATATTAAAATGTATAGAATAGAAAAGGTTAAAAGTATTTTACACTACTTATCTGCCAGTGGGAAATATGAGATTTTTTCCTATAACAGATAGGCTATGTTTCAGGCTTGGCTCCATTTTTGTGAGAGAAAGACAAAGGTTATTTTCCACTGTCAGTCGATTTCTGTACTTAGTTTTTATTGCTGTCATTGCTGGGAAACCACTTTCACATAGATATGTTGATGCAAATGGCATAGTAGATTTTATAGTCTCATTTGCCAAAGCAGAATATTAATTTTGTACAGTTAGCCAAAACTTCAAATCAGAGGAACTACACTATTGCTTCAAAGATATATCATAAGTCATGTCTGCAAAATTGTATTGTGCTTGCAATGGATAGTGATTAGCACATTCAGAATTTTCTACAAAAAAACTGACCCAGGCCACAGCGTGGAAACAGTATTGGATGTGAAAGAATTTGCTACAAAAGGATTATGATTCCACAAACAGTTGTTGATACTAGATATCTTTAAAGTAATAACTAAATCTTTCATTTAGAGCCGACAAATGGGGCAACAGGCTGACAATAACCTGAACAGTTGATATATTTTTTATTTTATTTTTAGCGCCGCGTCTTACTACCCATTCAGGTTACACACTAGTTGACCTATTGGCATTTAGTTACATTTCTTATAAAACCCCATTCATCAGTGTAAACATTTCTACATTTCCATTCTCAACTCTGCTTTTATATTACAACAATTTTTTCATTATCAATTAACTTCAATACATTTGTATAATTTCCCTGCAGACTCTATTCAATAAGTTTATCTTGTCAAAAATATCACACAAATATGCTACTTTCACTAAAAAGTAGTTGTTCTGTAGATGACATGACAATACAGACTTGCCTTGCAAAAAGGTTTTCACCTCATAAAAAAGTTCAATCAGCCGTTGAAAAACTCTTTTGTGTGTCAGCCATCTTAATCCAGTATGGAACAACAAGTGATGGTGGGAGCTACCCAATTTATCACACATTAAGCCAAAACATCTTGTATTCACTGCAATTGTTTTGATTATATATTCTCTATTTTCACAGCCAAGCAAAGCACATCATGAACTTCTGATTGCATATATTTTGCTGCAAGAGCTTCTTGGTGAATGAACAAATGAATCCATTTTGCATTATGTGCTACATTTTGAATTCATTTTACTAGACCAGTATGTTTCCTGGTCATTGCAGCAGCACCATCTGTACATATCTCTACAAATTTACTCCAATTCAAACTTTCTTTATTAATATACTCATCTACTAGTTAAAGAGTTATTCTCCTCTAGTTATAGAAATTACTTCCTTACAAAAGAGTAAAGCCCCATCTACAGGGTCTGTAAGCTACATATCCTTATAGTCCTTGGAAATGGAAATCACATCTACACAGTTTGTATCCGTAATTACGTGACTATGCCAACCAATGAGAAATTTGGAAACAACATCCAATTAAACTCTGAAAGGTAATTTTTTAGAGTTAGGTGCAAGCAGACAATATCCCAGTTGAATAAATATTAACGAAAGTAACTACACAACATATTTTGATAAAACGTCGGGGATAGGCTACATTTGAAGGGTAGGTTAAGTACAATCACAAATAATATATTTAAAACATGAGCTAATTTGTATAATTGCTATGAAAATGCCATTGGTTTTCATTTTGATGCGCGCACACCCTTACTTTGCTGTGAATGGTAGTCCTTAGCAGTCCGTATCGACCAGTCCTTAGAAAGTTAAAGGTGAGTTAACTCTAACGGAATGGTAAGGACTAAGGAATTAAGGATAAAGACTCTGTAGACCGTGCAATCTACTAGTGTGGAAATGATCTCTTATGGATACCTTAAGGATACGGAGTCTGTGGATGGGGCTTAATTCCTTAACTAGACCTTTTTCACTTACATATCTAATGTAACATAAAAGTTGTGCTGAAGTGTATATATCTGTCAATTCATCCAACTGGATTGAGAAAAACAAGCTTTCTCTTAGTTTTAAAATAATTTTTTCTTTTATATTTTTGCTCTGTCATTAATACAGTGGTGAATTGTATCATTTGACAGCGAAATATCTTTTAATTAATTTCTCACAAGTTTGGCTGGCATTATATTACACATATCAACATCATATAGTAATATAAGATTCTTTGCAATTCTATGCTCCTTTTAAGATATAGAAACACATAGTGTGACTCTATGCCATTAATGCTTTTGTTGACATAGAAACTTGTTTGGAAATTGTTCCCTTTTGTTGTTGAAATTCCCTTAGTGTACGAAGAAGAAGAAAAATCACTTTATTTGCTAACACAGTCTGGATGCTTTGAATGAAAATTCCTTTTTAATTGACGTGGCTGCATACTGTTATTTAAAAGAGTGTGACAACATATTACACACTGGGGCTTTGGATTGTCACTTTCTTTGTTCAAGCAAGTGAAACCCAACTTAATATAACAGTCATCATATTGTCTATTAGCAAGCTTCTTTTTCTTCTTTGAATTTTGCACAACTTCTGTTTAAAGTGGAATGGCAATTAAAAAAAAAGATCCATTTTGATTATATGGAAACAATAAAACTATTATTTATGTGTACCACTAACACAATGCAGCTAAGAAGAATGATTATTTCATCCAAATTGCTAAATAGAACCACACTTCTTCTGTTGGAACAACTGCCGATACTGGAATGTAGCAAGACAAACACCGTGTTAGCAGATTACAAACGCTATATTTTTCTAAGTAATCTCATGAAAAAATCCAGCTCTGTTAAGAAATAATGTAAATTTGTAGAGCCAGAATGAAGGGTAGAGTAGCAGAGCATGTCACCTGTCTTATGTCTTAATCTTCACCCCTCTCATCTGCCCATGGCAGATACCTGACTGCTTTTAGAGTAATAATAACATATATAACAGTTTGTCTATAAATTTACAAGCCCATTGAAAAGAAAAACTATATTTTTCAAACCTTTAATCTTATTTAAAGAGTCATCACTTAACACATCACATCACCTGAAACATCCTCACACCTCACTGTTTGAGAAAGCCTGGACTCAGCGCTAACTTTATGTTACCAAAATATCACTGAATTTCATTATTGTCATGTGCAAGCTCTAGAACCTTTATTAATATCTTGTATTTAAAAAATATATTTTATATATATTTTTGTATATTCTAGAATCAGTACTGGTTATGTAAGACTTAGAATCGTTTATTATAATGGATCACTTGGGTTAAGTGTGGAGATCTGAGACTATCTTAGATTAAGTCTAGTATGGTTGAATAAAGTAAAGGGAGATTAAGTTTTGTAAGGTATACTGAAGTTAAATTGTATGATGTAATGTGAAGTAAAACAATGTGAAG
This sequence comes from Timema bartmani, assembly GCA_902151455.1. Classification (NCBI taxonomy): domain Eukaryota; kingdom Metazoa; phylum Arthropoda; class Insecta; order Phasmatodea; family Timematidae; genus Timema; species Timema bartmani. Next base: position 12,692 of record CABFWB010001419.1, read on the forward strand.
TTATGTAAGGATAAGTAAAGTTAAATGTTATTAGTTATATCAGGAAGGTTATGTTTAGTTGTGTTTTGTAATATACTTGTGTCTATAATGTTATTTCACTCTTTTATGATGTTATATTTTTTTTAAACAAGATATTGAAGAGGACTTATAATTTTTTTAATCTTAACTCATTTAAATGTATCATAGTTATTTATAAAGATATAATATTCTTGTGTTTAAAACCTAACTAAAACCAGATCAAGTTAAAAAAAATCAATTTAGCAGTATAAAATATTGTATATAACATTTAATAGCTATTAAAATTTATTATCAACCTAATAGAATATGAGTAAGCTTAATTTTCATAGTTCATTTTAAAATTTATTTTTTTGCTTAATCAGAAACCGCAGGTTATTTATTATTTATTAATATCAACATAGGTATCCAACAATAAGTATATACCACATTTATAATGCACAGAAATTTAACTGCAGAGTTGCAACAAACCATACCTTCACTTCCATACACAGGCAAACTCCTGATCGGAATGAATGACTGGAGCATGATCCGGAGTTCATCCAAAAACCAAATTACTAACAATTTAGTTTTGTCCAAAATTGCATAAGAGAATGTAGCCTAAGTAAGTACTTCAGAATGATTTATAGCAGTGCTGGCCAACCTTTTTTTCTGGTGTGCCACTATCTGCTCTAAGAATCTTGGGCATGCCACTCCACGCCATAATCTCTAACATAACCTTACCTTAGTACTACCGTCATCTGTCAAGAAAAACAACCAAAAATTGTTAGGCTATTTAAAAATTGATAGCGTGTTATATATTTGATTCCTGATTGAATTAGGAATTTTTGATTATTTCTGTTTATTTCTAATAAAATATCTGAGAAAAATAAAATACAATGAATTAAGAAAGCAAAACCCTATTAGTAATATTTATAATGAGAAGAGATGATTGAATGTTTAAAGAATATAATTTGAAAAACAAACCATAACCATATCATTCATACTGTAATTGTATGTTTCGTTATTGATCATTAATAACAGTATAAATAAGACAACCAAATAAATACTAGTAGAAATCACACCCACTTTTAAAAATCAAAAATAAATGTTTCAGCTTTTAAAGAGGTTTCTGAATCTCTTTGACATTCATGGGTTCATTGTTGTGGAAGAAGCAAGAAGAATCAGGTTTATTGGGCATTTATCAGTGAGAATCAAAAAGTACTTATTTTTTACAAAGTTTATAATTGAAAATGTTTGATCACAGATGTACATAGAACCAAACAATATCTCAAGGCCAAATATCTTGTAGTAAACTGGAATGGGAGAAGGCATTACCAAAAGATGGAAAATTTTTGGCTGGGTGGCCGTGGCGGCTCGTCACTTTAGAAGCTAGAGGGCATGACCTGTTTAGTTCATTAATTATTTCTAAATAATACATTTAAAAGAAGACACTACTTTTGTAATATTTTTGTTAAATATTCATTTATTTAAACTCAAAAATTAATATCACAAACAACATGCACAGATATAACTAAATTAAGTTCACACCAAAGAACATGGATCTATATGTTCAATGTCCTCATAAGCTCTCACAACATTAATATGTATGATACAAAATATTAACATTAATTACACTTGCGAGAAAAGAATTTTTTTATCTACGAAGTCTATACGCCTCTCCTTTAAGTTAATGAACTCTTCCATAACTTTGTCGTCAAAGTCCTTCATTTGTTGAATAAGTTCCTTGTTGATGACTACCATCACTAGAGCATAGAGTCTGTCATTTGTCGTTGTATTCCTTAGGAAAGTCTTAATTCTTTTCAGTGTTGAAAAGCAATGTTCAGATTCAGAAGACGTCATTGGGGTCGTTGTGATCATTTTTAGAAGTTATGTCACCTCAGTGAAAACTGAAATAATATTATTTTTCTTCATGAAGTGCAATAGTTGTATTGCTCCTTTAATGTTAAAGTCCTGTTGTCTGTATAATAGTCCCAATTCAAACCGGAGTTTTCCTTTTCTAAAAAAGGGTAGTGTTGGATTACTTGCCTGAGTTTTTCTTCTAGAGAGCAAGTAGATAATTGTGGAAATGACTCATTACATAACAAAGAAGCTGCCTCCAGATGACCAGTAGAAGTGAATATGTCTTTTACATGAGTTGTAATGACATCACACACTTCTTTTGCATCCCCCACTCTGGTGCTACATTCAATATTACTATTCCTTTTTCTTGGTTGTTCAGGGAACTCTTCGTTTATTTGCTGCTCTATTTCATTCACTTGCCACCTTTCTTTCTGCATCTCATTTTCAAAAATGCAAATGTCATTTTGCCACATTACACTGTCTCTGTTCCTGGTTTGTAGTTGTTGGTACAATATATCCACGTGAGGTAAAATTTTGTGAAAAAGAGTTAACCAGAACATGAAATTTGGGTCCTGAAAAGTCCTTATGTGGCTACTTAAATGTAAGTTTGTTTGTGCACTTTTCCTCAAGAACTTCGAAGCATTCCTCCAACTTAGCTCTATTTTCGTACACAACGTTAACAGTTCAAATGTTGTAGTTCCATCTTGTTGTGGCAACTCTGGGTAATCTGACTTGTACTACTTGCTCCAAAACGTCAGATTGTAGAGATGAGTGCTAGAAAAATGTGGGAATGGCAGAAAGGTTTGAGAAAAAAACTCGAACTTTGCTGTTTGCATTGGTTGTTTTTTCCAATATCAAATTTAGCTGATGATCGTAACAATGTACAAAATAGGCAAATGGGTATGTTTCTCTAATCTTGGCCTAACTCATAACATTAGCACCATCATACGTCTGTGCTATTAATCTTCCTTTTGAAGTGTCTAGAAGAGGTTTGATGTGGTCCACTATGCATTTTGTTAGGGTTTATGCACATCTTCCTTCAGGAATAAGAAACTCCCTAAACCTCTCACAAGCCAACCTCTCAAACACATACCTAAAAACTAATACCATCTGACAATGGTTCATTACATCAGTTATCTCATCACATTAGGTGGCTACAAATTCATAATCTCGTATCTGCTTTTCTATTTCCTCCCTACAGACACTAAGCATGCAGTCTAGTCTGTCATTTTGTATTATTTTTGATGTTCCTTTGAATACAATGGCCGATTCTAAATGGTCTTTCATTGCAGAATCCAGCTAAGTAGTATAATTAATTAGACCTCTGTAGACACCAGGATTTGTAGATAATGCTGATTCATCATGACCTCTGAGAGGTAATTCAAAAACACCACATGAAATCAACCTTTTTAGTATGTGCCTATTTTTGTCAACGTTAATCATTGTATTTTTTAACGTTTTCTCTGTATTGTGAGTCTAGACTAGACAATATGTCTACTTTGCCTAGCAAAGAAAGATCAATGAACACTATCCTAAAATAACCCTACCTAATTTTATTATAAACACACACACCACACACAGACTCAAGATGCAGGAACACACAGGATGACTGACAATTATTGCTGGTTCACGCTATACACATTATCTCACAAGCTTTCAACCTTAGGGCGCGTAAGGGAGTGCACCTTCACACAAAGAATCGGCAGGGCTAGCTAGCCGTAGCAAGATGGAGACAATAGGTGAAGGGAAGGGAAGGTTTAGTTTCACAATGCATGGCGTTATCCGCTGCGTGCCTAACTATGCCATTTCAAAAGCATTACCTGCTATTACTTAAATCGAAAACATATTTTTCTTGAAACTATTATGGCAAGATAAAATTGTAGTGAGATTGTGAATTATAACTTTAAAAGAAACTGGGGGGGTTCATGGGAATGGAGGGGCGCGTGCCTTCACTCCCTAGGGACGAGCTGCCCCTGGTGAGTGGATTCCCAAGTATTTATTTGTACTTGCTGGGAATTGCAGCATTTATCTAAAGATAGAGAATTTCGATTTGTTTATTAGAAGGATATAGAATAATTTCCTCCATATAAATTGAAAAAGGGTTTGTGAAAGATTAACACTTTTCTTTTCATCCATAAAGTCTGAAACCCTGGTTTGAAAAGAGTTATCCAAATCGGAATAGCATGTTTGTATTTATCAAAGCCTGTAAGCCCAATGATGGAAAGTTTTTGCATCTGAGTAAAATGGGAGAGCTCATTCTAAGAAAGATTATGACCCAGCAGAATGAGATTTGCTTTAAAAACTTGAACTGAGCTCAATAGGTTTGGAAAAAAGGTTGTTTTTACCTTGCAAATGCTCATTATAGTTGTTAAGGAGGTCCATGATGTCCATCAGAAGCTAATTCCCAAAGCTAATCTTCATCCTTTAAAAGTGTACATTCATCAAATAGTTAACCGTTTTCTTCCAAAAACTTCAGAACAAAGCCTTTTAACCCTTGAGTGGGCATGCTGGGGTATAAAGTACCTCAATCTTATATTCGTGTGGTAACAATGCCAGGTGCCTGAGGAGCATAATAATTTTTCTATTCCTTCAGTGTGACCTTGAATATCTGATGGTGTAGTTGGAATTAAATTTATTTAAATAATCTTGTGTGAATTAAAGTTATTTGAAACAAATTCATTGTTGGGTATGAAATACCTCACCCACCTGCTCAATAAATTAAAGTTTTATTATTTATCAAATTGAATTTAGCCAAACTTTCATACTTAGTCTTTCACAGTCTAACTATTAGTTGCATCTTTCTTTTTATCACCTATTGAACCAAGATCCCTGGGTTTGGTTCCTGGTGGGGCTATAAAACTATCATTGTTTAATTTACAGTCTGAGTTTTGAGTGTTTTTTTATTTCTTAGTAATAAGTTAGTCCGCAAGTTGTATGCCATTATAACAAATTTGTTTTTTAAAGTGCATATGCTCATCATAATAATATAATAAGACCTCAGTTATCAAAAATATAGAAGGCAGTGGCGGATTTAAAATTTTTGCGCCCCAAGGCACAATTATAATGTGTGCCCCGCCCT
>CABFWB010001419.1:18204-47233 GCA_902151455.1 Timema bartmani
CCCCCCCCCCCCCCAAATTTTATGAACAAAAAACATATAGCTTTATTTATGGTCCAAACAATATCAAAATTAAGGTACAAGTACATATTATAGGGCTGTGTTACCATAAAAAAATACTTCAGATAACTTCTAGATATTTTTTAGCCTCCGGCAGTTATATGTTGCCATAAAAACCACTTCAGATAGCTTATAGAGGTGTTTAATCTCCAGAATTTTTTCCTGCCTTCGGCAGTTATCGTGTTGTATTGCCATAAAAGAAACCACTTTAGATAGCTTCTAGAGGTTTTCAATATCAAGACTTTTTTCTAGCCTTCGGCATTTATCGTGTTATATTGCCATAAAAACACTTCAGAGAGTTTCTAGAGATGTTTAATATTAATCATTTTTCCTAGCCTTTGGCAGTTAGGGGGTTATGTTGCCATAAAAAACACAGCAGGTAGCTTCTAGAGGTGTTTAATATTTAGAATTTTTCCTAGCCTTCGGCAGTTAGGGGGCTATGTTGCCATAGAAAACACTTCAGATATCTTCTAGAATTGTTTATCATTTCGAATTTTTTCTAGCCTTCAGCAATTGGGGGATGTGCCCACCAAACCCCCCCTCCCTCCTTGAAATTATTGGCTGGCTAAGGCCTTGGTACAATATGTAATACATACATAAATCAGGGTGAAGTAAATTTTGAACTCTGTTTTACCGAATAACCATATAAATTAAAATGGTTTGAATTTACTGCAATATGCCTTTCAATAGTAATAGAGTTCTCCATTTATTCCATGTAGATAAATAAATAACATCCCTCGACTATTAAAAAACACAATAAAAATAACATTTTGGTTAACGAAAGTTCTGTTATAAAAAAAATATTGGCTACTTTATATAATGCTTCCTGCAGAATTTGTTAATCTAGTCTGGGAATTTTCACATGGGGTCCGAAGGCGATTTTAGTCCCCGAGTACAACCTTTTTTCTCCATTTAAATTTTTGTGACATATGTATATTCTCAGTGTATTGGTCTTAGTGCCAATTAGCAAAAATAAAAGTCTTGAAGTCTTTTTTTTTTAATAATACTATGAAATTATATCCCTATTATAAAACGTTTCATGTAATAACCCATGGCATTATGTATTATTAACACAATAATAAAGATTATTCATTAATTAGTTTGATTATATTTAATGGGATTTGTTTAAAGTGGCTCTAATTAAAACCAAACATTCAAAACAAATGATTTCACTATATAAATATAAATAGTTGGGAACTGACTGAGGTATAAGTATCCCAAACACCTGCTCATATTAAATATATCAGCGCACCCACATGAGGGTTAAGCTCCAAAATATCGCAAACGCTTTCTCCTGCGACAGCCAACAGACACTATAATGAAGCAGAAGTTAATCATGGTGTTTATCTTCTGTTCCTTCTTCGAAGAACCAACGGAATTCCCTTCGGTTGAGTGATTGAGCTCGGATCTTGTTGATACTGTTATTAAATATCATTAATATTTGCAATTTATTAACATGGCCTAATTAGGCAATTTATTTGCATATGCAATAATTTGTTATTGCTATTTTTTTTATCCATGGCGATGTTATGTGTACCACTTAAAATGACACTAGTGCAATGCTCATACTCCATATTCTGATCTATTTTAGGGACTTCAGGGTACTTTCAGGTAAAAAAAGGGACCAAAATAGGGACCTCACTTAAACTATGGGAACAACAAAAATTTAACTCATAAGAATGTTTTTGTTGTTGTAAGAAAACCCCTATCACTAAGCCAGTTAAGGTAAAACAAAAATTGATTTTTTAAAACTCTTTTTCAATGCATATTAACTTTTAATTCAATTTTCAGATTTCTTTTAACTTAAGCTCAACTTTTAAATCCAATGATTGTTTTAGCCATATTAATAACCAAAAATAAGGTTTTTGTCTTTACACTCGGTATGGCTAATTTTTATTTATAGTCAAAATATAGAAATATGCATAGTACTTTTAAGCTGCCACTTGTTATAATTTATTTTTAATATGTACCTTAAATATTACATATCATATTTAACATTGGTTAACAATTAATTGGTCCTTTTGCTGCTTTACTTTTCTTTCTTGGCAGACCTCTCTATAAATAAAATTATCAAGAAAAGATGCTTTTTTTTTCATTAATTTTGCTTGTATGCATGTTTACTTTTTGGCCTTGTTTTCTTTGAGTTTTAAAAGTTTATATCATTCCAAAAGCCCTTAGGCTACCTGCAGTTCTTCAAAGATTTTTCTTTTTAGTACAGATGTAATTCATGATGATGTTTGCTCAAGGAGTTTGTGAGCCACATTATTTTTCTGGACTTCTTTTCTATTCATAACAAAATATTTCTTCATATCATCAAAAGCCTTCTTTCTTCACTTTCTACACTTAAGGTTCCTTCTTTTGCCCTTTCTTTTTCTTTATCCTTATCTTCTTTAAGTCTCTTTTCTCTCTCAGCTTGGTTTCCTCTTAAGTACCAATGATATTTAGTTCTTGTATTTCTTCCATAGCTCTTTTGTGATTGGAACACAAGCTGGTTTATTGCCATAAAAGTTAGAGGTGTTTATGAAATTCAATTGTGCAATAAAAATTCTTTCTTTCATAGCAGATGTTTGCTCTGTAATCACATATCCTGATATTGAAAAGCCTCTTTCAACATTAACAATTACCATGTGGCAATGACTATTGTTACTTCCTTTTATTTTGTGTCATTCATTATATTCTTTACTTCAAAAAAATATTTCCAAAATGTTTAGAGGTCTCTGTCATCAATGAGGCAGTTTAACATCATAACCAGGAAAAAAGGTCAAGACTTATATTTTAAAGACATTGGGTCTGAATTTCTACAGCATGCCTAAAAAATTATACTGAAAATCATACAAATTTACATTAATTATTCAAAAAAATTTCATAAACCAATTTTTAGCGACTTTAAGAACCTAGGATTAAAACAGGGACTTTTAGGGAATTCAGGGACCAAGCATGAGCCCTGCAGTGGCACACATGTCGCCAATTGGCCACCTCTTGACATATGATATTATCTAGTCTTAGGGCATTTCATCGATAAGCAGAAGCCATATTTAAAATGTTTGTTTTGTAAATAAGTGTCTATGTTGTGAAAGTAAAGTAATTAGCTATATATTAATTAATCTCTTACACTACGTCTAAAATTCAACCTTGCTAGTCCTAACACATTAGTGTAATAGTACATAGGTGTATAACTCGAACAGGTAGTAAGAAAAAAAAAAGTCTCAACATAACATAATGACATAATCATAAACCAGAAGACTATTCAATGATTTCCCATACATATATATTTTTTTTATCACCGTGTCTTACTACCTGTTCGGGTTATACACCTTCTAATATTTCTAAGTTGCAACTATGCATTTCTGTTTCTCTAAATTCTAAATTTGGTATTCACCCTGTTGGATATGTTGGTCAGCTTTTAGTTACAAAAAAGACAATGTGATACTTGGATTTAATTAAATTGTATTAAGTTGGGTTAGGTAATATTAAGATGAGTTAACCACTGTTATTGGTTTAGCAAATTTCAGTTAATTTTATATTTTCACTAAGGTCCAGTAAAGCTAAGTAAGATATAGTAAATTTTGATGATTGGTTCAAGTCCATCACAGCTCCTTGAATTTAATCAAAGCTTTAAGTATGGTTAAATCAAGTTAAGATTAAGACTAGGTAGTAACAACTATGTATGAACTTGAAGATAATTCAAATGATAAATAACAATTTCACACTATTTTAAACAGAAACATACTTTCTAAAGATTTTCAAAATTAATACTATAGTAAGTCTTTTAAGTTTGGGCAAAGTTGAAATTGATATTTCTGCCTCCCCCACCCCATATTTTTGAACTCTCTTAGAAACTTTTTTTTTTCTTTCTAAATTTGTATTACTATTTAAATATTGTTTTTAGAGTGTGGAACATTTAGTTGAAGTGTAACTTCATAATATGCTAAGCAGAAATGATTATGGAAGAAAATTAATACTTCTACAATTTTATTAATATAAACACCAGCTCAACCAACGTTGTAAGTTACATTTTATAAATTTGTGAGAAACTAAATAATTAATATATTGCTCATATATCAGCACTTAAACTGGCTCTTATGCTAATACAAATTTTCACCCAATTAGTTACAGTGCCTTGTACGCATCGTGAGATAAGTTTTTGTAGACCCTCATAATAAAAGTCTGCCGCCAGTAAGGAAAGACATTCCTGAACCTTGTTTTGGGACAGATGTGGTGTTTAGTTGGTGTACTTCATGCAACGCGGGAGAACAATAAACACAGCTGTGTATCATCCGAGCTTGTTGAAACTTCGCCGCGCATTCTAGACTATACACCACGGCCCGCCAGTGTTGTTGCTTTATGACAATGCAAGGCCCCACTCTGCTACTCAAACACAAGCTCTCATCGAATCTTTTGGCTGACAGCAATTGGATCACCCTCCCTATAGCCCTGACCTTGCACCTAGTGACTACCATCTTTTCCTGCATCTAAAAAGGCTCCTCCCCGGCAAGCATTTCCACACCGAAGTTGAAGTTAAACAACAGTTCAGGAATGGCTTTCCTCGCTAGCAGCAGACTTCTATGATAAGCGTCTGCAAAATCTTATCTCACAATACAACAAATGTTTGAATAACAACGGAAACTATGTAGAATAAAATGAAAAAAAATCCCAAAAACATTTAATATTTACTTTTTATTGCAAAACGGTCCTTACTTAAAAAAAACACCCCTCGAACATATGTTACACTAGGACCGGTTACCATACCAACTCAGAAATGCAGTATAAAAGCGCTGCTGTTTGTCTTTGCAATAACATTCACCCTCCCTTCTCCTGTGATGACCTTCGCCCTTTTTTTACCTGTCACGCCTAGCACAGAGTTATCAGACATACGGTGTAAAACAGTGCTGCTGGGTTTTATTTATATATGCGTGTGTGATTGGTTATTTCATCCTCTCAATATTGTATTATATGTGAGACATGCCATGTAAATGGATAGAAGTATTGTGCTCCTGTCCCCTTAGTGATGTTTCTTTCAATTGGTCCTAAGTCGAATTAAAGAAACAGCCAATACTTTGCAATCTTTTGTTTAGCACTGTGTTCTACTACCTGTTCAGGTCATACATGTGTGTAATACTTACGATAATGAGTTGGGTACTAGGAAGGTTAGATTGAGAGGAAGTGTACCCACATTTGCATGGAAAGTGTAAAACAATTTTGGAATAACCACATTCAGTACACACAATCTCCCTGTCATCGGCAGTTTATTCTAACACAAGAGTGGTGCCTTAAACCGTGCAGCCACCAAAGCAGGTGTAGTAATTGTTACCAAGTGATTTTGTAGAGAGTTATCATACAAAGAGTTTTGATAATCTAGTTTGAAAGGCAAATTTAAATAAAAGATAAAATTTACTTAAAAGTTAATAGAGTTTTCATTCTTTTTGTCATGAAAAAATCCTATGAAGTTATCAATGATAAGTCTATTCAAGTAAGAGGGTTCTCAGAATATGAACTTACACATTTTAAATTAAATATGGGACTAGATTCTGAGAAAATAAAGATATGAAATTAACTGGATATACAAATTAAAGTTAAACTAATGCATTATGAAATAATTTAATTGTGCATCCAAGGGATATTTAAAAACTGAGTAACTACCAAACATAGCTTAGTAGACCTGGAGCTACCTTAAAATTTGTGTTCAAAAAATATAGAGCATTTGTTTTTTTATTACAAGTGATTCTAAAAACTATTTTGTTTATTACATATATGCTCATATTTAATATGATGGCCTTGACCTATAATAATGAATAAAGCCTTTCAATTTCACAATCTTTGGATTGTATCTTAAGAAATGTTTAATACAATGTCTAAAAATGGAAACACAATAAAATCTGAAATTCAAGACAATATTTTGTTTGATATAATATTGAATTATATGAGCAAATACAAAAATATGAATAAATACAAATCCGCTTCAGTGAATGAATGGTCTAAGGCAGCGGTCGGCAGTTAATTTTGTTTGCGGGCCATAAGATCATATTAAAAAATTTCGCGGACCACCTGTATTATAAACATTTTTTAACTATATTCACATTAATACTATGTTAACAAACAAAGCAGCAATTTGTAGCAGTTTTGGCTTAATTCAGCTACTTCATAACATGAGTGTTCAAGATATCACAATGGTATGTGTTGACTGTGTTCTGGTTTACTTATGCCTGCGAAGCGGGAATCTCAGTAATGTACAGCATCATAACTAACCTTAGCAACAAGTTAAACAAAGAACAAATGCAGGTCTCACTATGAATTTCCTGTACTACCATAGCTTTACTTTCGCAAAATAAGGGAAAACAAGAAATATCATCTTTCTCGTTAGATTTAAATGTGTACTTACTATTTATATCAATTCTTACTTTATTAATACTCATGAATAAATAATAATGTTAATGAATAAGTCTGCTTTTTAATAACTTAGTAGCTTTATTCATTTAAGTAGGTAGGTTAGTCTTCTGAAAGAGAAACAAACTGTGGCCCTGTGGCCAGAAGATCTGGCCCACAGTTCAACAATTACTCACCGCTGGTCTAAGGTATCATGGTTCAAGGTATCAAGGTATCATTTTTCATAAATGGTTTTCCACTTTCCCTCAATGCCTCACATAAAACTTCCTCATCCCTAACACATTAGTTTAAAACCTGAACAGGTAAAAAGAAAAAAAAAGAAGAAAATTCAAACTGTCACTAACTTGTAAAAATGCATTATTATGTCATTCTTTATTAAAGCAAACAAAGAATGAGAATTATTAAAAAAAAAAGTATTTGGAACATTTAAGCCAATTTGAGTTTTAAAAATGAAATACATTATAGAGGTTGATAAGTGTCTCTTAGTTATTGGTTTTAATGCATGGGGTGAGTATTGTCCAGTGCTAGGCCTATAACTACGAAAGAAAGTTCTTTCAAATCCAAACATAGATGTTTATTATAAGTAGAGGTTGAGAGCAACTTGAATAGAGATTTTTTATGGTGCACCATGTCTTACCACCAGTCTGGACTATCTGCATATTTACACTAATAAGCTCGGGATGAGGAATGCCTAATTTAGAGGTAATGTACCTGCATTTGTGTGGAAAAAGTTGTAAACCATTTACGATAAAGCACCCTTAATACACCTGGATGAAACTCTAACCCTTAATTCCCCGTCACCGGCAAATCATACCATATGAGGTTGATTCTTTAGCCCGTGTGCTTACTGATGTGAATTTTAAGAGTTGTACATCTAAACATTGGTGGTACAACCTGTGTTGGATTTTATCTAAAAGTGAAGTAGACATATGATGTAAACCAACTAAAAAATTGTGCTTATTTTGTTTTATCTTTTACAACTGTGATGTAATTGAAAATAATTAGGCTATTTTCTATATTTTCTAATAATATCAGTGTATCATAAAGGAAAAAGTTCAACTCAATCACATTTTTCTTAATTTCAAACAATGATGTCTTGTGAGGTAATTGATTAAATAAGCTAACTTTATTTGCAAAGTCTATACAATAACATTTACAATAACATTTACAATAACAATTCCATTAGTTTATAATCCGAACACGTAGTTAGACATGGTGCTAAAAAAAATTCCATTGTAGATATTTATACATATTAAATATTACCATTACAACATTATATTTATACACTATTTTTAGGACTTTAAGGGATTGGAACCATAAAATAAAGACACACATGTGATAATATCACAATATTTTTTAATATGTCCATATATATGGTTTTTGACACAAAATTTATTTATAATTATTAACACTTTTAATGCTATAGTATATTCATTTTACCTTAAGTAAAAATACAATATTAATTTACCATAGTCCTAAGCAATTTTAAATGATATATAATAAAAAACAATAATTAAAATTTGCAAAAAAGGCTACCTTTTTTGTATAAAAATAAATAAACAAAACTAGCGCCTGTGATACCCTACAAGATAATACACATATAGAAAATCCTCATATTATCATAAAATGAGCGGTTCCTTTTAGGTTATCACCACCCTGAATCTATTATTTAATAAAGTTAATATAGAACGCATTGAAATTAACATTTAGTATGGAGGACTGTCATTGAGATTTATTAATTTAAATATATACATTGAAAAATGATACCTTCATATGAGAATTGAAATTGGGTCTGATTCCATACACTGGTGTCATTTTTCAAAACATGAGTAAGTTAAATTTGAATTCCGTGTGGTCTAACGCACTACTCTTGTGTTAGACTAGACTGCTGAAGATGGGGAGATTCTGGTTTGATTCCAGTCGGGTGCACTGAGGGTAGTTTCCCCTAAATGGTTTTCCCCTCTCCCTCCACTCAAATGCAGGTGCACTTCTTCTAAATTAAACCTTCCTAAGGCATTAGTGTAATTAGTACATAGGTGTATAACCAAAACGAGTGGTACGACACAGAATTTAAGTTTTTAAGAAATGTGCTTTGTTTTATAACAACACAAACTGACAGATTAAACACATAACTAATCAAAAACTTAATCAAAAGGTCAGGATAAGAAAAGTAGCCTAAATAAAATACATAGGCCTACCAATTAGCATGGAGAAGGAATGATAAAACCAAAGTGGAAATTTCATGTTGAAAACTACATTCAGTATATCAGACCTGAATTATAACTCCGACCACCTTGTCAATTTTAGTAACCAAGTAATATGGGAGTTTATCATGATGGACTTGGGTCATTATAGCAATATCATTTGAGGGTCTAGTAAACTAACAATTTATTTTTGAAGAATTCTTTTCTTATCTGACATTGATTACATTTGGCACAGAAAAGGGAAATACTTTGAATATTATAAAACAAGTTAGGTCTAAATTTAAAAAATAATAACTCAACTCACCTATTTCATAGGGTATTGTTAGGCCATATTCCTCACAATTCCCTGAAACGCTCTAAAACCAGCGTTCCGGTACATACAAAATCACATAAACCTATCTGAGATACCTATTTATTTTTGTCGTCTTGATTAGATACAGATTGTACATCTTTTACTAATGTAACCAGGGAGTCAAACCAAAATACTTATCAGTTCTGGTTCTTTTTCTGATTCTTCAAGCAAAATTTTAACTGTTCCAGTTCTGGTTCTTAAAATTTATTTTTATTAGTTATATTACCATTATGATATTTTTAAATATAACATATTATTAAAACAATCATGATGGGTTATCACTTGCTAACGAGTATGATTGTCTTCCACGGATATTATCAGTTGAGATTGTGGGCTTTTAGGTGACTGTAAAGACCAATCCTGGAGTTACAGACTCTCCCACAGTGTTGGCATATGTTGTGTTTGCTAACCGCTGGCTGTTGAGGGTTGACTCTCCCATGATGTATTCATTATTTCCTAGCATTATGCTTGTCAGATTGGTTTCTTCGTCGTTGAGTAGGACTTTCCTGCGCTCTGTTTGCGAGAACTAAAGACATAACGCTCTTAATACACTGATATTGTGGGATCGTAGTGAGTATCGAAAAGTCTTGAGCTGGACAAAAGTCTTGTTTCCTATAGCAATCAACAAGCAGAGGCCTTTCAAGATCTGGTAGGCGATATAACATACGTTAGTAATTATTTTCTAAATTTAGACCTAAATCATATTAATATCAATTGTATTTCCCTTTTATGTGCCAACATTACAATACTCAATATAGTTGTCAGGTTTGTTATTTTCATAATTTTTTTTTTAAGTTGATGGTAGGCCTACACTTTATCCACCCCATTTTAGGCTTTTTTTCTTTGTTATGGAACACTATTTCAATATTGTATTCACTTTTTTACACACACAAGAGTACATAGAATTAAACGACATCAGGATTTATAGATTTTTAATAAATATTATAGCCTATTCAAACAAAGAAATAGTTTGAGAAAGCAGGCTTATATATGTAGGCCTAGTCTTATTAAAGTATGCTTTATGTGGACGCACATATAGGAGAAATATTAAATTTCAGCTTTCAAGGCAATGTTAAACCATACAGCCAAAATATCACTTAGGTGAGTGACCTTCCACTTATTTAATAGTAATTTTTTTATGCAAGTTTCCAAGCTTTTTATGTTTGTAAAAATGTATGGCAAATATAAATATATTTAGGCCCATATATTTTTATTCAAAATGGGACTGATCTTTGGCACCATCCCCTTTTCAAAAAAATAAAAAAAATTGTTTGTGGAACTTACTAGGATCCCCCATGCCCAATGTTTTTATAACACTGCCAGGTAGTTTTATTTTCATAAGAATAGGCCTACTTTCCCTCAAAATAAAATTGTTAGCTTACTAGACGCTTAGGTGCTATGGATGTGGAGTGCGTGCAAACAATTAAAAATCTAAGAGATTAAGAATATGAAGTATGGAGATGAGGCTTTAATACCAACCACATGTTAACATATGGAGGAACCTACCTGCTTAATTTTAAATGGGAAATGGTGTGGTCCAGATTACCGGTCAATGTACTCGTTTTAATACCCGAACACTATACTTTTTAATTTATGGGACAGTACTAAACAATAAGTTAACTTTTTGTAAATATGTTTTATAGGAGGTATATAGTATGAACAGTACACGTATTGTAATCTCTTAACAATGTAATTATGAGCATGCGCTATAACTATGCGCAGATATTGAGGAGCGCATAAGTTAATATTTCATTAATAGATAAGAGCTAAGGAACAATGTATATTCAAATAAAGTATTGGCTGTATCCAAATTCTCGTACTTAAGCGCTGTCGTCTTGATATGTACGCTTGCCTTTGCCAGTTGCATCGGTAAACACATGACCAAGTCCGTCCGAATTGTCACCTTAGAATATTAATATTAAAATGTCATAGTTATTAAAATTAAAAAGCGATAAGAAAATTCAGCCCTTTGAAAACAGCAGACTGATTTTTCACATCCACTGTTTAATGCGCAGATCAAGTTAACACATTGTATCGCTTGTCAAGGTCTAATGTAAATGGTTCTGGAAATCGAAGATTTTTTTAGGACCAGTGATCAGTGGAAGCCAAAAGCTACTGGTACAATTGCAGAATAGTACGCGCAAAATTTAAATATTGTATATACGTTTGGCCTACTAAGTGTTCATTTTATGGAAGGTCTATAGACAGTAATAATTAAAATTAGAAATCCACAAATATGGTAGCCAAAGAGAATAATTAATTATGGTACTCCCTAAAATGTCTCACGAATATAAACGAAAACACGATTCTTGTTTTGTCACAAGGGTTTTGAGTAAATTTAATAGGTAGTTGCTGAAATATTTTAATGTACAAAGAAGTTTTAACACTTGTCACTCAGAATATTCCAGTGAAGGTATGCATAGGCTTAACTCTATTGATAAAAGAATCACGTCCTCAAAATGCTGCAGTAATTTTTTTTCCGTCATTTTACTATCGCTTTACAGGTTCTTTGTAGCTTGACGTTACGATGCTGCTGGTTGATATTTCAGAATGTGAAGGACAGAAAATGACAGTGGCTCATGAAGCATTATTATTATTATTATTATTATTATTATTATTATTATTATTATTATTATTAGCACCGCATCTTACTACCCATTCGGGTTATAAGCACTTACGTTAATTAATACATGTTGTCTTGTCAGAGGTGAAGGAAGGGTTTGGCAATCAGATAAATCTGTGCCGGGACCGAGCATTGAACCCTGGAATCATGAAGCAAAAGCTTTGTTTTAAAATATATGAATAGCCGTTTATAAATTACCGTGATTCGGGAAGATATTCTAAATTACATTGATAAAGAAAATAAAGCACCCTGAAAATCTGAACTAGAGTTGTGAGCAATTTTGGAATGGCCTTCTGGATTTTGGTTGAGTTTAGAGACAATGACCAATATAGATTTGTAGCGTTTAATGCTATTAAGCTACAAGAAGAAACTAAGTCCACAACTAAACAAGAACGAAACAAAACAAGTGTAGGCTTACCACCGCCCGATTATACTGTGTTGTGGCATCACGTCTCCAATCACACCTCCGCGCACAATAAACTGTGTTCTTAGACTAACTGAGTCGAGCTTGTGGCACCAGGCGTCGCTGGGAATGCCGGGAAAATGTGTGACGTATGTGCTAGAAAAAAACTCATGTTCTGTGGAAAGTTTTTGTTCGAGGTGCTTCTCCATCATTCCCGTGCCTTCAAGTAGCTCTCTCTCTCTCTGTCATGTGATGTTGTTTTCCTTTGTTTTTGCTTCCCCCTCATCCCATCTCTGAGCGAGTAAACGAGCGTATATATTGACGTGAGAGGTCAAGAACGTCACTCTTGTCTTGATTTACTCCGAGAACACATCTAGGTGTTCAGTATTAGAAAAGCTAAAAAATTCCCTTTTGGACTATGTATATCAAAATTCTATTTCGGCCTAAACTTTATTTTTAAAATATACAAATCAGTTAAAATGGAACTTAGAATTTTTATGGTTGTTTGGCAAGCGTAAAGACCGTCTTTGGGTCGCGTTCAGTAAATTGTTGTTATGAAATGGAACGAAATGATAACCTTTTTTAAATGCAAAATTTATGGTCTGTTCGACTTGAGAACATTTATTGTCAAACTCTAATACTTTAAAGTTTTTCTTTGTTGTTGAGATAGATAGAAAACTTAGACTTGGGAACATTTATTGTCAAACTCTAATACTTTAAAGTCTTTTCATTGTTGTTGTACGAGACGTCTATTCTTTTGAGACAGATTGAAAACTTAAAGGATTACCAAAAGTTTAAAATATATTTATCCCCTTTTGGATAATTTATGTAATTATCAAAATTTGACCTTTTAATATTGTATCTTTGTGGCTATACAAGTTGAGGAGTCTAATGTATATTTATCCCCTTTTGGGTAATTTATGTAATTACCAAACTTTAACTTTCTAATATTATATCTTTGTGGCTATACAAGTTGAGAAGCCTAATTTATATTTTTGAAAACTTAAATCATTGTTGAATGTTTACAATATATATATTTATTCACCTTTTGGCAACACATTGTGATATCAAATTTTTAATGACTTTTGCAGGCTTTACCTATTGTTATCAAATTTGAGGCATCGGCGTTAAGATGGATAGCAAATTTTTGGATTGTTAACTAATTCTAATAATTTTTCATGTATATTTATTTTCCCTTTTGGGACCATATCCTAATATCTTATTCATATAAAAATAAAATAATCAAAGATATTGAAGCCTTTTCTTGTGTCGTAAAGTTGACCTCTGGGAATTTCATCTAACTCTTTATTTTCATGAGAAATTCTGTTGAGTGGCTTCGGGATAACAGAACACAATGAACCATTATGGCCCATTTGTTTTGTATAGTCCTTCGGCTCCTCTGCAAATTTATGTTCCTTTTTTTTTACTTGTACATTGTTGCACACCGACCTTAGTTTCTGGGGTAAAATAAGGAGGTGCGCTATAGATATTTTTAAAATGTTAAAACAAACTTTGCTTAAAATTCCTATTACAGGCAATGCAAAGGCCGAAAGAGTAAAAAGAGACTTTTTGATTAAACACCAGAAAATATGGTACCAGAATTAAGTGCAAAACATGTATTTAGAATTCAGGCTTTTTATCCTAATTTTGACTTGCTAGTCACTGAAATAACAAAAAGGCATACAGTACGTTACATGATGCCTTTAATTTTCTTAAGATAACTTTTTATCAAATACAAAGTTCAATACAAAGTCACTTATTGTTAAAGATTTAATTCAGGTGTATAACGCACTATGTTTATGTAAAATGACGCACACAGTAATTTTACACAACATAACTGTTACATGGCTCCAACAAGAATGTTTTTTTTAGAACGAGAGTATATATTTGACATCAATTTCACCGTTTTCATACTTCTCACGTATAAAGTGGTAACGCATGTTTATGTGTTTAGCTCTCTTGTGAAACTCTGGGTTTCACACCAGACGCATTGAGCTTTGATTATCGACTGCTAGAACTGTGGCCTCTCTCAATGTTTCCCCAATGTCAAGTAAAATATGTTTCAGCCGGATTACTTCTTTGGCCGCAGTTGATGCAGCAATGTACTCAGATCCGGTAGTGGAAGGGGAAACTGTTCGTTGACGCTGACTAGCCCATGTTACAGGGCCGTTGCTTATTTGAAAGAGGTATCTGGTTGTGGATCGTCGGGTGTTCAACAAGTCGTTCGTAAAATCAGAGTCCGAGAAACAAATTAATTAAGGTGGATTCTCGCGCCTTTGAAATTCAATGACATAGCTGAATGTGCCTTTTAATTATCTTAAGATGCATTTGACGGCATTCCAATGACTTGGTCCATGGTTAGCAAAAAAAAAAAAGAAAGAAATCACATATAGCAGACAGCAACATTTGGGTTGAGCCTCTTGTGTCCACATTTTCTTTGAGATTGCACAATACTTCAAGGGTTGAAGTCAGAATTTCAAAGTTAGACTTCACTAGTCTCACAGTGTCATAATGAGCACTCAATATTGTCTGAGAAAGTCTTTTGACAGTCATTCCTACATTCTTACTCAGAATCTCCTCTCAATGAGGTGAGACTGAAAAGAGGATATAAATTCTACAAAGTTAAAAAAAATCTATTGTGGTTTGACCTTGAATCTCTTCATAAACAAAAATCACGTTGTTTCATCACAATCAAACAATATTATGGGTCTGGTTATAAAATTAAGATGTTACCAAAAGTGACGGAAACATTTTATGATACTCTACATACATCGACTGTATGATTAGGTACCTGTGTGTTCTGATGATTCTCGGTGTATTGCCTTTTGTGTTTGTGATGGAAAGTCCACTCGAAATTAAAGCAAAGGATAAGTTTCAGTCAAATAAATAAAAAACTCATTTAGTTTTGTTACATTTATTTTCTTACTGTATTAATATCGTAGTATTTTATAATGATATGTTAAAGCTCTACATAATATAAATTCATTTATTTTTAAATATGTTTAAAGTGGGGATGTAGGCGACGTGAGAAAGTATCAAAGTTCTTGCAGTTGGTAGTATATCAATTTTTTTTGTTTAAAATAAATAAATTACTAGTTCAATACAAACATATTTTAACTTTCTTTAAATGATGGCCTCAACAGTATTTGAATATCTGTCAATGGTGTCCTAAAATTTAATGATAACTTTTTATCTTTATTTAAAAAGTTTGCCATTCAATGCCCCTATGCTCATGACAGATATTCAACTATTGATATCACCACGTGAAGAAAATTAAACTCTATGTTTATACTGAAGCAATATATTTTTATTTTGACCAAAATCATGTTTTGCTGTAAAAACTGCAAAAACACTGGCCTTTCTAACGTTCCCTAGATCCCCACCCTAAGCACTTCTGTTTAGCTTTATATAGATTATTTGTCCAAGTGCACTATTTTTTGAATATATTTACTTTTTATATTTTTACATTTAATTTTTACTTGAGTAGGCCTATACCAATTATTAATATAAAGGACTTTTATAAGCACCCATAAATTGATACCGATACTTAAAACTTTGGTAAATGAATAGCCTTATAATACTGGAATAATGGTATAATAAACTTACTAATCAAGATAATTATTTAAAGTAAAAATATATAAGTATGTATGTAGGTAACTTTAATTTTTCAAAGCAATTTCATTTTTTTGTCACTAGATTCCGTTTAAAGTTTTTACTTGTTAATAAAATAAAACACAATAATGTTAAGTACGAACAATGAATAACTTATAATTTTTGGAAAAATAGTTCAAATAATTTGATCATTTTTAATATCTCAAATACAAGTTATAAAGCTAAACACAGAATAAAATTAACTACCTATATTCATTTATAAAGAATATATTAAAAATATTATTTTCTTATAACTCTATAACTCTTAAATTTACAAAACACTCATACTTATTATGACAACAAAGCTATAAATTAATTCAGTGTCTTTTAGGAAGACATTATTTACCTTAAAATAGAGTTGACACTAGATACACACACATTAATTTGATATTTAGCTAAGTATATATACAATGTTTGACAATTTCACGCTTGTATTATAAAGTAAATTATCTAAAGTAAACTAATAAATTTCAAATATAATTTAAAAAATAATTTTTCATTTATCTCATTTAATTGTGACCCAACATGTGGCTATTTATTTTACTTCAAGTTTATATTAGGATACGGAAACCAAACATATAACATAAGAAAGATAACTTGACATTCGTCCTAAAAAATTCCAATATTTTGAAATTGATATATGAAATAAAAGGCAAGTTTTTAATCTAAAATAAAACTAAAACATTATTTAAGTTAATTCATATTAATAAGCTAAGGAATTTTATCTCCTGGCTGTTTACAAAATATTGTTTTAATTCCTTAAAGTAATGTTGTCTTCTTAAGCTTAGCCTACTGGGTTAGTAAGAAAGATTGATAGATTACTTTGCCAATAGTTTTATCTATTCGTTCATTATTTCAGTTAAACGGAAATTGAAATAAAAAATAAAAATTACTTGTAATATTAAAACAAAAAAATCAAGTAATTTGTTGAAGTCGTGTTGTGTCAATACTGTATATCAAGTGCATTTACAGGATACACTTTCATTATAAATACATAAATAAGATAACCATGCGACATCCATGGTTTGGTCTCTGCAAATGTTCGAACTGAATTATATACATGCAAGGTCCAAACGGAGTAATAGATGTTTACTTATAACTTTAATTATGTCTTTCACATTGTGTTTATTGTTACGTCTATTAACAAGTCTAACAATGGCTTAATTAAATAAGAGTTTTGTGATTTGAGTAAATGATCCTGCATTAACACAGCGAGGGGATGAAAAAACCACTGTAATTCATCACTTATGGAAAACAACACCCAGAGCATCCAGACATTAACCAAAAATCGACCTCTCCGACAACAGAAATTTAGTTTACCTTTTGTGACCTAGTGCAGTGTGTTACCCAAACCTTTTTGCTCGCGACCCTAAATATAATATTTTCCTGTTCTGGTGACCCAAAGTGCCATCACATGCAGTCTAAATTGCCTATTATCTTCATATTATTAGTGTTTATTAAATTAATTTGGTTGAATTAATTTTAATAACAAGAGCAAAGCTAATTTCAATAACATTTTAATAATAAAAACTGTAAAGCACCTTTTTTTAAAATGAAAATGTGACTGTAGGCCAAATTCATAGTCATTGACCTCAACATTTCTTGAATATCTGTCAAGTGTGTCTTAGAATTTTATGACAACTTATTCTCTTCATTTAAAAAGATTGTTATCTAATGCTGCTATGCTCGTGACAGATATTCAACTGCTGTTGAAATCACCATGTGAATATATTTAAACGCTATGTTTGTACTGAAGCTATACTTGATTTATTTTGGCAAAAAAAGAAATTCTATAAGAAATATGCAAAAACACTCCTTTTATCACGTTCCCTACATCCCCACCTTAAAACCCTTGTTCACAGAAGTAGGCTATATTTTCAGAAGAGTGTAAAAGCCTTTTCAACTTCCCTAGTAAGAAAGGGCTTGTCCTTGAGCTGGGTTTGAAATTACAAGTACAGGACGGTTTCAAAACGTGGTTTTAACACTGTTGTTAATTTCAGTATTGCAGTAATTCTTTACAATAAAATAGTTTGATGAAGTGTTTGTAGTTGTAATATTTCATAATTTTTATAATTTTTTTTTCGAGAGCTTCCCACGACCCTCATTTGGGTCGTGACCCTGAGTTTGAATACCACGCCCTTAGACCATGCGATAACCGATGCTGGTTATATCATAGTTATTGACTTCTTAGTCTGGGAGGTAGGGATGGGAAGGCTGTTTTGGAGTAAATGAGCCTAAATTAGTGTGAAGAGTGTATACGATTAAAACACCATACTAAGATTTGAATTATCCATAGATGGTCATAAGTTTTGTTGGGAATATTATTTCTGTTTTAATATGTTTTATGGCAACACCGTTTCGCCAGACAAAACTCCCCTGAAATTCTTTATTGATAACAGGTGCCATCTTGGAATAATTACAGATAAAATTATAAGTTACCGTTATATCGCATAAAAAAATAGCGGATACTTTTGAAGATCACCTATAGAAGATCTACATGATCTAAAGTATTTTACATACTAGCGATATTACATTTTAATTTTGAATTATGAAGTTAAGTTGGTAGTATTTAATATAGTGGAGTGACAAGCTTATCAATATAATGGACCTGAGATCATTTCTCATAACATATTATTTTAATTTTAAATTATCTCTATATTTAATTTCCTAATATGTGTGTGTGTGTGTGTGTGTCTTTTCACATCCTCCAGAAGCCCATATATGACCTTGAAAGATGAAACGTTGCACACTTATAGTATAGACCACAGGACAGCACAATTTTCTATTCATTTTCTGTTTGAGTTTTTTAAAACAGTCCACTACAGTAATTACTAG
This sequence comes from Timema bartmani, assembly GCA_902151455.1. Classification (NCBI taxonomy): domain Eukaryota; kingdom Metazoa; phylum Arthropoda; class Insecta; order Phasmatodea; family Timematidae; genus Timema; species Timema bartmani. The sequence continues at coordinate 36,714 of CABFWB010001419.1, forward strand.
TTCCTCTTGCCTCTCTCAAGACGAAAAAATCTCAAAAGCCAGGATACCTAGGAAGCTGAAATTTTGCAGACAGGTAGCCCTTAGCCCAAGAGGATGCAGAAATACTTTGTGACCGAAAATTCTTATGGAGACCCCATATTGATAGGGTTGGGTAAAAACCAAAGTCAAAAAAGTTTCAAACCCAGAAGACGTAGGAAGCTGAAATTTTACAAGTAGGTATAAACTTGGTAGCTTAACAGTCTAACGGAGCCACCAAAATTAGGAGGGTTGCAAAAAACCAAAGTCCAAAAAATCTCGACGCCCATAAGACCTAGGAAGCCGAAATCTTTCTGGAAGGTAGCCCCTAAAAAAAAAAAAAAAAAAAAAANNGGAATACTTGATGACAGAAAGAAATTTCAGTTGTGGGCCCCAAAATGGGGGTTTCAAAAAAAAAAAGTCGATAAAATCTAAAAGCTCAGAAGACCTAGGGATCTGAAATTTTGCAGACAGGCAGTTCATAATCTTAAAGGGTTCAGGAATATTTGGTGATCGAAATTCTTATCGAGGCCCTTAAAGTGTTTTTTTTCTTTCCAAAATACTGAAGTTGAAAACATTTCTAAGCCCAGACGTCCTAGAAAGCTTAAATTTTGCAGGCAAGTATTCCCTAATCCAAAAAGGTACAGAAATACTTGATGACTTAGTCCTGAAACTAGGGAATGGGGTTCCAAAAACCTAAGATTGAAAAAAAAATCACAAAGCCCAGAAGGCCGATATCCATCTTCTAACCTGATACAATATTGCAACAGATTGAGATTCCAAGTTTAGTCTATCCTTGGACTATTAGATTGATTTTAAAATACAGATATATTTAAATTTGAAACTGACAGAAGGGTTTAAGTTGTTTTGTAGTATTTATGTGTTGTAAAGAGATTGTAAACAAAATAACGAACAGTAAAAACAATATTACATTTTTTACTGAAGTAGGCCTACCCTTAACGTAAAAGCAGTCGCTAACAATAAATTATTATATAGTTTTTGTCTTCTATTCACACTAGATGAATGCTTATTCCCTACAAAATATTTCAGGAGTTTTATTTTTGTTACAAGGTGCCACATAACGTATTAAACCAAAATCCACTTTCGAAAATAAATTTCCTTCAAAAACTATTTTCTTTCCTAGATTCCTATACTAAATCATTAGCGGTTGGATATTAAAAATATTTCAAATAAAATAAAGTGAATTTATACAGAGTAATTAATTTGACTATAATAATTTATATATAAAAACCCGGAAAAAGAGATACAGTTATAAAATACAATAACCGCTGCAGGTTTGCCTATATAGGAAGTGTATCTAGCTGATACAATAGATCAATATTAGTTCCCAAATGAGTACATTAGGGTTTATAGTTTGAAACAAAAATGTTTTAACATTTTCTAATGCCAGTTATACTAAAGTTATACATTTCAATACATTTCCATTTACTGACAGGTGGCTAGATTGTTAAGCTATCACCCCCATTGCTAAGTGAACTATCTCGTCTGGTTAAAATCTAGGACCTCACTAAAAATACATGTGATAATTATACATATTTATAATTGAAATAAATATGTAATCAAAAATTAAATCAAGAGATTTAAAAATAGCAAAATGAATATTTTTTTGGTGGAAATATTTGCCACGCATCGGTCAGTCGTACGTATACATAAACGATATTAGTGAAACTACGTAAAATTGTATTATTAGCCAAGGACGAGAATACATACTTAAGACAGTATATTGCAATTATGTTAATTAAAATTCATTTTAATGAATATTGTCTAGAGCACCACTGGACATTTTAATTTTAAATATATTTTAAATAATATTTTCCACTTGTGTACTTTAGACATATTATTTGAATTAATATATTTTTAAACCATAAGAGGGTATTTCAATCTAAGATAAAATCAACGTTGTATGATTTTATAGTCCTATACTTTTCACAGTAAATATCAACTTCATGAACATGGCCCACAGCCATTCAAATACATCGAATTAATTTTCGATAGCTATAGATATAATTTTTAGGCATTTTGTAAACTTTTATGGATATCTATTGGAAATCTCTGAACATCTCAAATAATAAATGTTGTATATGTAATGGCAATCTATAGGATATTGTGCTGCACGATTATAGTCTGGTTCATAGCTATTTGTGGTTTATGACCGTAGGGACTCAAGATGGCCAACCACACATCAACCCCACTAATAGGAGCCACGCACTGCCACAGTACACTCTTGTGGCATAGTTTATAACACTCCTGTCGTCCCTATAACGATCCTTGACTGGTGTCCTGGCAAGAGCAAGCTCGCGCCAACTACCAACTGTAACACAAAAATGTTCCAATTTAATATTTATTCTTACAAGAAACATATTAGAGGAATCCAGTGATCTCTATACTATACTGGTTGGACACAAACACACTCCTTGCAAAGGACCAAAGCATGACGCTCAAGTTTGCCATTTGCTTGGTTGTGAGGGGACATATCTGTTTCTTTCAATATTCTTGTGCGAAAACATGTCCCTGGCGAATAAGAGGGTTATTGTTTGAAAATAGTGACGTATTATACCTTACTTGGCTGAAGAAACATTTACACTAAAGGATATACCATTCAGTTTTACAGATAATACTGCACAAACACGAATAACATTTTTAATATATTTAAATTATATGCAGCTATTATCCATGTTGTTTTTATTCTTCCAAAACTACAATATATTTAAAGTTGGCTACTATCTTGTGTATTGATTAAGGAAACTATATTATATTGAAAGTTTGATGACAATAATGAAATAAGGTATATTAAAACTTGATTAAATTTGTTTGAATGACGAATTTTGTGAAGAAGCCTAACGTTCACATAATCATTTAGGTTACAGGCTTGTAGGAAGTCTTACTATATTAGCCTACACCAAATTATTTAAAGAAACAAGTCAGGAGTTTCAAACTTTGCTGTGTTCTTCAAACCTTTTATTCACACATTTATTTAATTTAACTGATCCCACATTGATGTATCTTGTATTATATTCAATCAAATTAGTGAACGATGTCAAAATGCCACATTCCCATGTATGTGTGTAAGAGAGAAAGAGATACCCGAAAGTTTCCTTCTCTCTTACACAATGGAATGCAGATGACCGCTTGAAAATTTCAACCACCGATAGCCATCCAGTTATATTATGAAGATCAATGGAGGAATCAGACAAAAATAACACTATCAGGTGCTAGATAATGTAACATTTATAGTAGGGATATGTCGATACTAATGTAACTGTTACTTGGAACGTAATCTCGCTGTGGAACGTTTTGGAACAGGTACAGCGTGTTATTCCTTACCGGTACTGGTTTAACCAGTACCGGTAAGGAATTCTCTTCTTCGCTCTCATGTTTTCTCACGCCCTACCACGCAGCACGTATCCACCAGTGCACACTGTCTTCTGCACATTGCCTATCTCTCTTTTTTCTTCCACCTTTCGGTCAGAAGCTTCCAGCTAGTAACTATGTTGGACGATGTCAATACCGATACTAACGTTCCTAAACAGTTCCAGTTTCGCCTTAACAGTTCCAGTTCCACGAGTATCAATAACGGAATTTCCATTCGTATATTTTCCTTACTGATACCCTCACTCTTACGTGGAGCAGGTATAAAGCAATATCACACCACGCGACTGGGCTGGCTAGCTCCAGACACTGCTCAAGGGCAGAAGGGTTGGGGGGTGGGGTTAAGTCATACGTGTAAACTGATTCATCAGTAATAAATACTTATCCTTTATTATTGTGATTTGCATTTGCACTTAACTAGTAAATTAATGATATTACTGTCAGCTATGTTAAATTTAGAAAACGATTAAAATTTTAAATCTTAAACTATTTACTAATTATATCAAATAAATAATTTATAAGAAAATGGGCAGGCTATTCTTTTATTTTATTTTATATATGAAACAAATAATTAATACTGATACGTAGTATTTAAACACACAAACTCTCCAATTCCTCAAAAAAATATCATAAAAATAATATCATCATTATTTTTATGATTATTATTATTAATATACTGTAGTTGATGACTGTGCAATATTAACCAAGTACAGTAGTAGCTAGTAAGTAACAGGGCAGCCAATTTACCGGTACTGTTCCACTACCAAGTCCAGATACTGGAGTTTGAGCGTTGCCCGGCTCTATCGATAGTGGAACAGTACTGGTAACTTGGAACCGTTCCAACATTGTAATTGTACCGGTTTGGATCAGGTACACAAAGTATCGGTATCGAAATATCTCTAATTTATAGTCATTTGGTGCAATACATCACGTGTTCTTGAGCGCTGAGGGGGAGTAGGAGTAATGAGGAGAGTATGGATGTTAGATTTTTTCAAAAATCGATTCTTTTTCCCTCGGTTAATAGATTTTTGGATCGATTCATAGGCTTCAATCTGATTCACGTATCGATTTTTTTTCTAGCGATTTCAAAAAGATCGGATTGAAAAAAATCAAAACTTTGAATCGATTCAGAGAAATTTAATTTTGTTGGTTTTAGGAAATGTTTTTACTATTAGTACTAGGAAAATTTCGAAACCAAGTCTTGCAATCTTGGGCTACTAATTAGTTATTATTTATCTTTGGTTAGTAAAGTGAAGAGAATAATCCACTGATCTGCTCTTTTTACGTCTAGGTTCTGTAAATGATCACATCACGTTTTTATTCTGTGATATACTTATGGTGACGTGTTGGCCAACAAGTCTATAGCTTGGAAGTATTTCGTAAAACCTCATTTGCCCCATGGAGTTTTAGTAGTTATGGAATGCTTACATCCAAAATCTACACTTCCACTAAGCTAGTAATAACAAGTTTTGAGACACCCTCTCACAAAAAGGTGTGAGGTTTCCTCAAGTTGGATTCCAACGAGTGTGTTTAGTTTTAGTACAATCACTGGTTCTCGAACAATTAATTCAAACAAATAAGGTGTACTGAATTCAGAGTTTCTGAAAGATTAATTCGCTGTGACTGAGGAAAGAAAATAAGTGCATCCCTCCCTGGGGTCTAGTGGTTAAGGTTCTGGTTTGTCTCCAATATATAGCCTGATTTTCTTAATAATATTCTGGAGGCTCCTGGATCCCCAATCTCCCTTTTGAGTTGGAGGGCAAAAGACCTTTAAAAAATACATTATTTTACTAACTGCATCATTTCCCTTACATAAATATGGTTTTTCACCACAACTGATTCTTCTCTTCGAGTAAAACATTTAAAGTGCTCCTAATTGTGAATAAAATATTATAGTAAGCCTACCACTACACACAAGTGCCCCTAAATTTACAAAGTGGAAAAAATAACAGAAACAAAGTGTACATTGCATGTAAGGCCACATACATTATTTAAATCACTGCCCTTTGTGGTTACCACAAAATTAATTTAAATATCTTCCAGAGGCATTTAATGAGTCATACATTTTTGCTGCCTCCCCCCTCCCATACATTTTGACGCTACGCCCACCCCTCCCCTGACACATTTTTGCTGCCCCCCTTCCCATTGATACATTTTGACGCCCCTACACTACTCCCCTCGGTGTAAATTTCTGGGTGCGCCACTTTTGGTTAGTGTAGTCGAATAAAGCAAACCATAGATAAAGGATAGTATAGATCGATATCTCCTACGTATCGACTATGAACTGTTTTCAGAGATAGCAGTGGTTGTAGGCGGTACTAAAAGTCAAACCTGCCCGTTGGCGCCACATTCAAATGTATTGTTGACTTTTTTGCTTTTTATGATTATTGCTTTCATATTATTAACTAAAACCAGGAATCATACTATGTATATATATAATTTTAAATATTTAAAACATATGCTTTTTGTCAGAAGTATATAATTTTATATATATTTATATAAAAATTATAACCTATATTATAATATAGAATGATATAGATACTATAATAAATTAGAATATATTTATATACTTCTTAATAACAACCGACTAATAGTATCAGTTTTTATGTCAACCAAGTAGATGCATTCAAGCCCACGAAACAAATAAGGAAAAATGGGAGATACAAAAATATAAATAAAAAATAAGTGTACTTCATAAAAATTTGACTTTGGGGGTTTTGCCCCCTTCGTCGTAGCTCACCTAAAAATTATAGAGATGTGATTTCTTTACTCAAATTATTCTGATAAAATGTACTTTATAAAAATAAATATATATTTGGGGGGAGGGGGTCCTTCCTTTTTACCATAATGCCGCACCTAAAAATGATAGCTATGCCATTTCTTCACGAAATTAGTTAGAATAAAGTGTAGGGCCTGTCTACTAAAAAAAACTTTAGGGGAGGCTTTTTTCTCACCTAAAAATGATAGATGTGATTTCTTCACTAAAATAGTTCAGATAAACTGCACTTTATACAAATTTAACTTTGGAGGGACTTCTGCCCACATGGACATAACTCCTCACCTAAAAATGAATGAGAAGATATTTGGTAGAATAATTTGGGTAAGATGTTCTGTAGGGAAAGTTGGACACTCACAAACATATGAATCATATAGGTGCACCTTTTTCTTTGATCATTTATGATTGGCCTATAGCAGTGCCGTGCACGCTACATACATCAACGTATGGCACCAAATATGTGACGCTAGCATTGAAGCGCTAAAAGTTTGATTCTGAATGAAAATTAATTTCACAATATCATACTTGGTGAGAAGAACTGTGAAGAAGAATGTTTAATAGGATTTGAAAATATTCTACTCCATACAAACATTGAAGAACGTAATCAAAAATTCTGTTCTGTCACACCTATCACCTACAAATTAGACGATTTAAACAGATACCTAAAACTTGTAATAAAAGTTACATCTTGCCGTCTATAATTAGTGATCCCACAACTTTGAAGTGCATTACCTAATTGAAGGAATTCATTAGTTAAAATGTTATTTTATCGTGATTGGATTAAAAAACAACAACATAATCTTCGTGATAAAATTTCTCGTCTTTTCATCCGTTGCGAAAATATTGGATGCGACGTAGGATTGTGGTGCAGTCTAGCGTGTGGAGCGTTCGTCAAAGGAAAGTGTAGTCACCCGCTTCTCGAATTTAATATGTTCGTCCCTACTGGATATAAGCTAGTGGAAGAGACAATCATAATTTTACAATCCTTTCACCAAACAGACAATATTGTTCGCATGGATACGCTTCATACTCAAATGTTGATATATCGACAACTTAGGGAAAAAACCGTATTGCTATATTTGCATCTGAAACGTGTGAATGATGGGACTCGTGCTCAGAATTATCAATAAAACGATAAAACTCTTATCTTCATCATTAAATTGAAAGAGGATCCTTTAAATCACTAGCACCGATCAGTAAACTCTCGTTTTAAAACGACTTTGTTGTCATGGAAATGGCAGTATCGAAGGATATACTTAACTTTTTAGACCCAGCTGTTTTTGACTTAGCGATGACTAGCTTTACATTCTATTACTTTGTGTCATACATTTATGACAGTTAACGAATGGTAAAGTGTTCAAATTATAAATTTTGCAAGAAGTGTTATAACCACTTCCTTACCATTCTCTACTTCTTAACCGAGTAGAACTACTGCTGAACTGGACTGCTGTAGGGAGCACCTAGTGCATCGTAAATAACGGTACATTTAAATTATTTTAAATGATCACTTGAGAAATGAACGTAGTCGAGATTAAAAATCAATAGAGGAACTAAAGAAAAATCTCTAATTACGATGTGCTGAAAATGTATACCTTCAAAACACGGATTGAAACCCGGTGAAAAAGTCTATAACCAAAATGATAATATATTTGACATATGCATCAATTTAAGCCTAAGATAAAAATAATGTTCCACCAAAACGTTTTACGCCTATGCTGATTGTTTCCAAACCGAATCTAGTACTTTCACGTTTCGCATTCGACTATAAAGTTTACAACTAGTAGGTACTCTTAATGTATATACACCTTCATTAATTGAGCTGGTTAAACTCATCTGGCTATCATCGCACGTCTAAACAGATTCATAGTATCGTCTCAATCTACTGCATTTCTTGAGAAGTAGAGCTATTATTGATCTTACTTTTCGTACTTGGAATTGTACGAGTACCTACCCATGTAGTGGGACTCGACGCAGCATGATTGTAAATTGAAATGTTTTGTCTTATAAACATAAAATTCAATAATTAAGTTCCAGATATAGTGTTTCTCTTATAACAGGGAGTGTAAACAAGTAGAAGTCCCACTTTTTAGAGGTTAAATCACTCTTTTGTAAAGTTAATATCTTAGTGTTTTGGTCATGATTGCAACTACTTATGAGCAAACCCAATCACAACAGAATTACTAAGAAGTGAAACAATAAATATTATTTTTTCATCCCAACATTATTTAAAACTGTGTGGATATTGGTTTTATTAAGGTTAAGGTTAAGGTTAAAATAAATAAATATATTATTATAAAGCAATTTCAAGATTTTTAAGCACACATGTGAAGACTACTTACTATATTGTGAAACTGGTTATTATGTTGGTATATTTGCCTTCCAAACAATAAAATATCCCTGCCAACATATGTCATATAAGAACCCACTTTTTTATTTTTACTTTCTTCTACTCTACACATTTTTACTTACCTCCATTTCCTGGTATTTTGATTGACTCGCCTGGTGTGTGGAGTGGAGTAGACTCTAGAGCTACTACTGTGCTTTTCACAATACCTAGAAATCAAAAATTAGATTCATAACTTAGTCGGACGGAGAATGGCATTGGAATAGCTTTAGTTCGGAGTAGGTCTCATTTGAGATTTTCAGTGATTCCATAAAAATCTAAAAGCAGAAACAAAAGTCCATTATAACTTGGGATAGCATATTTGTTTGTGGAAAGTCATATTTACGACTCAAAATGTTTGTCGAAATCAAAAAGAATTTTATCATTATTATTAAATTTAGGAGGTAAAATAGCCTATCGAATTTGAGTATATTTATAAGGAAAGTATTAAACTTGAGTATTTAGGAGGATAAATATCGAATTAGAGTAAATTTAGAAAGTAAAATATCTAATTTGAGTGTTTTTAGGGGGGGAAATTACAAATTTAAGTATGCTTGTATTTAGGAGGGAAAATATCACATTTGAGTATATTTAAAAGGAAATAATAATAAAATTATTACAATTATTATTACTCTTGGGCGTTGACTAAAATCACATTAAAATCCATAATTAATAATTTAGGATTATAAAACCTTGAGCATGAGTTAAAAAACAGTAAAATAATACATATTCTTGATGGTTCTTCCGAATGATAAAATTTGGACTTAGGATAAAACTTAGTGTGAATACCCTGATTAATTACTTACTTATTCTATGGCATTAGGAACTCGAAAGTTCATTGCCTCACTTACAAAAATATGCCACCTATGACTATCTTGAGCTAGTTCCATCCAGTCCCCCGCATTACACCGTATCACTATCTTGAGATATTTTCATCCAGTCCCCCTCTTTACACCCTATTGAGATAGTTCTATCCATTTCACCATCTCACGCTATCTCTTTCAGGTCCATTATAATGTTATCTTCCCAACGATGTTGGTCTTCCCAATGGTCTCTTCCCATTGGGCTTGCCAGTCAGTACCCTGAACACGGTTCTTCCATTTGCACTGCATGTCCTATCCACCGTAATCTACGATATTTGATCACCCTATCAATATCTTGTTATGAATACAAGGCATGTAACTCATAATTATGTACCCTCCTCTAATCTCCAGCACCCTAATCTCTTTTTGTACCAAATATCTTCCTAAGCACCTTGTTTTCGAACACCCTAAATTTATTTTCGTCATATAGGGTAAGAGACCACCACGTTTCATAGCCATAGAGAACAACTGATAAAACTGTCATTTTGTACATTCTAAGTTTTATTTATTGTTATATTTAATTACTGTTTTGATTTAACAAACTCTGGAAATTGGCTAGAGACGGATATTAAAACCACTGAAGGTTGCTTTATGTAGTAAAATTCTGGAAATAGGTTATAAATTAAGTGGAATATTCATTATGATAACGTCATGTTGTTAAACCGAGCTCATAGGATGGATAATGCATTACACTAACATTTTTTTTAGCACTGCGTTTTACTACCTGTTTATGTTGTACGCCTACGTACTAAGTACACTAATGTGTTAGGGATTAGGAATGTTGGATTTAGATTATGTGTACCCATATTTTCGTGTAGGTGGAGTGAAAAACCATTTAGAAAAAACCACCCTCCGTACGCCCGACTGGGATCTGAACCCCGATATCCCCGCCTTCAGCAATTTAGTTTATTGCGAGAGTAGCACCTTAGAATATGTGGCCACCTAAGTAGGTTGTTAATGATCAAAATTGAGAAACTCTGGAAATGAGATAGACACACAGTGAAGTACCTCTGTTGGTTGCTTAAAATTACCAAACCCTGGAATGGGAACTATTACAAGATAAAGTATTTTGTGTAAAAGAGGTGGGGGGGGG